>JAKGSA010000121.1:1677891-1710300 GCA_033558755.1 Philaethria dido
TTAAAAATACAAAGTCACCTTACTTTTTGAACACACCTCGTATAATAGCCTTACTAAATTTTTCCGAATAACATAATACTATTTGTCAGATCTTAACTAAATTTAAATGGAACCACACTAAAAGCACTAGATATCATATAAAATAAGAATCATCAAAATTAATTCACTTAGTAAAAAAATATGGGATAACACACATTAAAAAAAGAGCTAAATTGATAACCTTCTTTTTTTAAAGTCAGTTAAAATTGAAGAAATAACATTTCATGATTATCATAGCGCATTGGGAGAGCGATTTGACTCAAGCAAAGATAAATTTGGCTCCATGCCTCTTCGTTGTGTTGCATTACATTGCCAGTGTCCTTGCACGTTCAATTTCTATTACTAAATCCCAATAGGTTATTTCCCGTTAACGACACTAAAATAATATATGCATTTGAAATATATCTAAAATAATTATACTGTTAACATTTTAAATCGGAAACTTTGTAAGGGCTGGCTTTCTTATTTTTTTTAACTTCACGCTGTATCCCGCATATAGCGCCTGCTAGAGTGCAGAGGGAACCTGAGAACCTAGTGTTAAGACACTCCGATCTCTTTCAAAAATTCTGTTCCCCGCTTTCCGCAGGTTTGAGGCATTGCGTGCCGAGTGGCGGGATTCACCGCCGTGCTTTGCCTTGTTACCAAACCCAGAAAATGAAAATACTAAACTTTACATTTCTTAGAGTGGGACTGAAACCCACGACCTGTGGCGTTTACACCTGTGGCGTTCGCACCCTTGTGCCTCTGCGCCACGACAGGCGTTAAAATTACTAAACGAATCTAGATGAAACTTTACAGTTATACTAATAACTTTTATATCTCAAAAATAATACATAGACTACAATTAATTTTGTGTATTTTAGCCATAATATACTATAGTATGTAGTTATTATTAAAAAGGTTAACGTAAGAAGCTAACACACGTATCTACACTAGCTATGTTTATGCGCGTAACATGTATAGGCATTAAATACGCATATTTACTTCTCATAGTGTATTTTAAAAATATTTTGTAATAAAATACGCATATTTTACGGATATTTTAATTAAATAATCGATTTAAAATCAATATATTGATATTTATTATAACTCTTAGTAATCCAGGCGAACAATCATAATACCTTTTTCAAAGCTCACGTCACTGCCCATGCGAGCAAAATAAGCCTTCCATTTGACATGGGATAAAGTGTCCTCTCTGGGACTAGCAGTGAATTCGATAGGCACCTATATCGAGTATTAATTTGTTAACTTCTCGGTCTATCTATAATGGATTAATATCAATAATAAAAAAGTAAATTTAATATGTAAATGTGCATATGTTAAAACCTTAATTAATTTTTTGAAATTTTTCACCGACTTTCAATGTTATCAATTCTTTCTATTTTTTCATATATCTTACCGCATAACTTTTTAGTGGGTGTCTATTTTAATGATTTCGAATGAATTTTGATTTTGATCATTCTTGTTGATATTTTTCATATGATAGCTATTGCTTCTGATGTGGTCCCATAAAAATTTAGTTAGAATCTGACGAGTTGTTATTGAGCTATTCGTAATAATTTTATTTTTTAGTGCATTTTATTTATTTTTATTTAAAGAGGTTTCCTTTTTTTTAATTATATTTTTATATCATGTAAACAAAAAGTATTTTAGAAGTAGATTTATAGCAGCAGACCAGCTAAGTATTGCATAATTATTAATTTCCTCTGTATTTCTTATCAGTATCATTTTTTACTATTGAATATTTAATATTAGAACATAATACTTTGGAGTGTTCATTATACTCGTATAACACAAATATGGTAATTTAACATCTACGTTCAAATGTTAGCTGAAACTTATTTTCACTACTATACACAACACGTACAACGTACAGAGATTGAAAACTGAACGTGATCTTTTGTTGGAAATAAGAATATTAAGTAGAATGCATCTCGGCCAGTGCATTCCCGAGACGATTTATGAATATAAATGAACTAAAACTTATACTACAGCTGTATAAATTGAATTTGACTTCGTGTCGCAAGATTCCTATTATTTAAAGTGCAATGCGATATTTTTATTTATTTCAATATACTGTGTGGATAAAGCATAAGAGAAGTGATATAAGAAAAACATACACGATATAATCTAAAATTTAACAAAAAAGTAAACCTACTTCAAATAATATGCACCAAAATATAAAATTATTACGAATAACTCAAAAACTACAAATACTAAATGGGATCGCATTATAAGAACTAGCTATCTTATAAAAATTAAAATTGTTAAATATTAGAGTAAAGGTTTTCTATACTCCTTATAGTATGAATTCCATATAAATTAGCTGCGCCAAATTTCATACTCCCACGTTTGTGTAAAGCAGATTCAAAGTTTATCTTTTATCTATAAATAGCTTATAAATATACATAGAAATAAAGTAATAATAAAATAAATTTATTATTATATTGCAGGCTGAAGGCTTCAATAAACCTTCTGGTAGAGAAGAGATAGTAAAGATAGTTTTAAGCTTTAATTTCTGATCGTACTGTGAATTAAAAACGTGCAATTGTGTTACTTACATCAACAAGAAAAGCGTGTTGAACTAGATAAGTATCATCGATATCTCATGAGAAAGAGTGAAACCGCTTTAAAGGGTTTAATAAACGAATTGAAAGTAAAATAAACTTTATTTTCTTTTTAATCGACATTAAAAAATAAAAAATATAAACAATAAATAAAATACCCAACGACTAAAAAACCATACAATCACCTGCAATATCTTTATATCTTTTTTGATGAAAATCTTTCATCAAATTAATCAACCACATCTTTAGCAATCTTAAAGCCTTTAACAAGGACGTAATATAAAACTAAATTTGAAAATATTTTAAAAATTTGTTGTAAATGTTATGTAAATAATTATATATAAATAATCGAATCCATATAAAAAATTATAATCCTCAAAATTGTAAAACCTACAAATCGACGTAATTCTCATTTTAACTAAGTAGTAATATATCTAATAAGTAAAATTATATAATTTGATACAAAAAATATAACTGTATTAAATTTACACAACTAAATATGACAAACAGTTGTGTCGCCCGTATCAAATCGCGGGGCACATCAGGTAGAATGTGGGAGTGTCAAAAAAAAAAACGCCTAAAAATCATAACATTAAGAAACACTATAAAACCCCTATTTTATGCCTTTGTCTACTTCTTTAAGATAGAAATCTTTTAGTTTCTTCTTCAAAATTGATTTGCTGACGTCCTCACTCAATGTGAGATTATTAATACTATTAAAAATTTTGGGTACCATACACCTTGTTGTTCTCTTTCCAAAATAATAATTCGCAGTTGGCTCAATAAATTCTTTTTTCCTGATCCTCCTAGTACTATACCTATACAACGTAGGGTCCTAACCACTAGACGATCACGGCCAACGGCCAACGGTTATCGGCCATCTCCTCCGGTACAGGGATATTCTGAAGAGACACATGAAAAGGAGTAATATTGAGCCCTCAAATTGGGAGGAATTGGCAGCACAACGGGATGAGTGGCGCGGGTTTGTCAAGAGGTGGACGCGCGAGTTCGAGGAGCAGCGCAAAGCTAACCTCGACGCAAAACGCGACGCGCTTAAGGCCCGACAACCTGCTGCCTTTCATTACAATTTTGTCAATGGGGAATTGACGTGCGCTCTGTGTGCACGTCAATTCACCAAGAAGATTGGCTACATCAACCATCTTCGAGCGCATCAGCGCCGATAACCGTTAGGAAGCCGAAGCGGTCGCCGTGGCCGAAATCGGTCGGACTAATCATCATACCTATACTCAATCGCTTCCCAATATTTGCTAGTATTAAAATGTTCGATTTATATCAAGTAGTTTACTTTAACATCCACTGGTAAAATTTCACAAATTGAAAATAGTCTTTCATACTCTCCGCGACATTTTTCTTTAACTTTTTTACTAACTAAAAATTTGATGAAACTTATTTGCAATTGCTTTATATCCCTTAACTAAGTTTTAAATGACCGGTCGTACTCATGTATTATATTATATGTACATGTATGTATATATGTATATATTTATTTATGTGTTTGTATATATTTTAAATTTATTTTTTAGATTAGATGTTTGTCTTAATTGTTTATTGTACGGACTGTCATCCCGTTATATATTTTTTTTCTTTTATCCCTATCTACCGGTTGGCTGGAAGATATCTCTTATAGAGATAAGTCCACCGAAGCTAATTACTACTCTGTACTATTAACATGTTTGTAATTTTAAAGTGCAATAAAGAATATTATATAAAAAACGAGATTTTCAATTAAATTGTATTTATTTAATGTGTTTTATCGCATAATATTTTATTGTATGAATCAATTTCACATATAGCAGGGCAGGCAATGGGAACCTGACAACCTAGTGTTAAGACACTTTCCGTCGAATTGAGGCATAGCGTGCTGAGTGGTGGAACTCAACACCGCGCTTTACCTTGTCACCAAACCCAGATAACAAAAATACTAAACTTTTACATTTTCTAGAGTAGGAATCGAACCCACAACCTGCCACCATTACAGTCGCACGCTTGTGCCCCTGCGCCACGACAGGCGATTTTGCATTTCCTTTGTATATATTAAACTTATATAAACATTTCCTTTTTTGTAAGCATTGGTTAAGTTCGGAGATAAATTCGAGTGCGGTCTTACAAATAACTAAGTCCCAGTAGTTTCTCGTTTTGTTCTCTGCGCATTAGAGACTGATTAACAGCCACGCGTCCGAGACTTGGCAAGCAATTTTTTATCTACTTTGTTGTGTTTATTTTAACTACAGTCTGACTAAAAGGTATAAAAAATACTTTTACATTTCCGTCTTTGTAATTGGTTCGACTTAATTTACTTACTTTTCGGATACTTATTTTACTTGTTTTCTTCTAACTTTACGTGAATATCAGAATAGGCAGAGAGTACCTTATTTTGAGATACTCTGTTGTATGCTTTTTAGCCAAAATACGTAGAATATGTGTGTGAAGTGACAGAATTCAATGCTGCGCTTGCTCTCACCAGAGCATATAATTAGTAAAAAAAAGTAAATATACTTATTCCTGTCAGAATCGAACCACACTCATCAGGTTTTAGAGAGCCAGACTCTGCTCTACTGCCACAAGCTGTCACTATGCTTCTAAATAGTGGCGTTAAGCTTAATATAATTAAAGTAAATATTGATCGAGATTATCGAGATACCTGCCACATGAAGTACAATTTTAACAAAGTTATGTACTTACATACATAGCTTGGGTAGGCAGAAGGAACCTAGTATTAAGACACTCCGTTTCCCACATTCCGCCGAATTGACGTATTGCGTGCTAAGTGGTGGAATTCAACGCCGCGCTTTGCCTTGTTACCAAACCCAGAAAATGAAAAATTTTATTTTCTGGAGTGGGAATCGAACCCACAACCTGTCGTGTTTACAGTCGCACGCTTGTGCCTCTGCGCCACGATAGGCATTCGACTAAAATAAAAAAAATATAAAACATTTCAATAAAGATAGATCTCAGGTTACAACATTATGTGCCAATATTTAAGTTCCTTTTCCATAGCCGAATGAAGGTGTCGGCAAATAGCGAGTAAAATCAAGGTTTGAAGTAGCGTCCCGGAAAGGTTTTCAAATGTTTACCTCACACCGGATCTCTTGTCAACAGGTTTGTTTCCAATTTCAATGACAATGTACCCCGCACTACTCTTATACAAATACACTACACAGCTTCTCTTGTGTAAACTTTGAATTTGTACGAAAGTCATTACTTTAGCTTTACAAATAATTTCGTGTTTAAGTTTTAAACTTCTATATATTAATTTATATAATAATGTATAATATATTTGTAGTTTTAGAAAATTTCATTTCAAATCTACATTTTTATTTTGTCATTATGTGATAGTGATCTCATGTCATGCATATTACAACTGCGCCTCGACGTACTCAATTCTTAATCAATGTTGGTATCAGGCCTAATTTGGTCTAATATGGTCTAATTTGATCTCAAGAAAGGTAATTTATAAGCTAGTGAATATTTTTTACATGACATTAAATGCTTGAAATGAAAAGTAGGTATCTATGACATTACGATACATAACAATATTAGTATATTTTCTAAGCCCATCTGGGGATGATAGTCGAATTCTAGCTGTATGAATCTAAACTTCCATTCTTTAATTTATCAATCAAAGTATATGACACAAAAAAGTAAGCAATTTTAAAGCTACAATATTAAAGAAAACCTTTAAAAAGCAATAACAGTGTACTTACACAGTCTCCTCGCAGACAAGTTGAAAAGTACGTTCCATCATTCTCGTATACATTTGCGGGTGTCAAAGTTCCGGTACTGAGAGTTGCCTCGGCAATTTGGAACGGATCCAGATGCACAATATTGCTGTGCCAAAACTGCCATGCATTTTAATAAAAGACTAACTATCGCTATTATAGTCAAATTAGTTTTGGATTACTTAAACATTGTATTCTATACAATTTAAAGCAAATTAATATTCGATTCATTTTGTTGCGATTATTACGTAGATATTAGATTATACACGAATTAGTAAATAATTTTACTTCAATATATAGTTCTCCTGTCATGGCACAGAGCATTTATTCACTTTGATAGGAAGTTTCAAAACTAATTAAGTCTATATTTTTACTTGTATTATGATAATAATGATTTCCTTATTATCCACATTTCCTGCGATAATCTTTTCCCGCCATTTCATAATCCTATTAACCTTTTCATAACTCTAGCAAGAATAAACTATAAATATCCGATATTTATAGAGGGACGATATGAAAACTTCAGACGAGGGCGTTGTATGTACGTAAAAAAATTGTTTATCTCCATATATCTCGTATAAGATTCTTATTATTTAATAATGCGTTACAAGCACAAAATTAAAAAAAAAATGTTATAATAAAAATGAACGGAGTTTCTTAACACTAGGTTCTCTGGTCCCCTCTGCCTATCCTGCTATGTGCGGGATACAGCATGAAGCTAATGTATGATATGATGATAATAATGTTATGTAAATTAATAGTATAGATTTTGAACCGAAATTTTTTAGCGTTGATTGAACAGTTGTCTTTTCAAAAGTCATATCTATGAGTACTTTATACATAAAATAATACCATCACGAACATTTACCTTGACTTTATTTAGCTTCACGCTTTATAACTAGCGGGATAGTCAGAGAGAACGGAGCGCCAAACGCTACGTTCCCTGCATACCTCTTTTGCCTCGTCCACAGACATTACATTACCTGACCTCTTCATACATGCCCTCCGGCGGGTCCTCATGCTTTTTACGTGACCTTCCTCCAGTATCTTGATACTGTGTTCTTGAAGGTCAACCGAGGTCTCCCCCTACCTCTCTTGCCACTCACCTTTACTTCACATATCTTTCTCACCATTCTTTCATCAGTCATCCTCTCGACGTGTCCAAACATCCTGAGCACGTTCTTCTTCATTCTTATTTGCGTTTACCTAGAGTAGTTAGATAAAGGATTCAAATCAACTTTTCTACAAATATAAAAATAAAAATCACATCACTCAACACAACATCGTAATTATACGGACGAAAATGCGAAAACGGTCATAAACCTACATAAATTTATGTCTCTTTGAGTGAATCAGTCATGTGTAGTTGTGGGCACGTTACAATTTTCGTCGATCTTTTATGAAACAACAACGTTTTTTTATTTTACATGCCCCGAGTTCCTAAAGCCGACAAATAAAATTTCAATAACTGTTTGTGAAAAAGCGCTGGAATTTTGTACAACAAATATTTTTAAAGCCTCTGCGTATTTAATGTAAAAAATTTACAAAGGGCGGCTGGAAGATAAACTGAGCTTTGCAAATGAGCTTGTCATTATGTACTTTAAACTTTGGAATTTCGCTACTATTTGAGTTGTTTTAAAAACACTAATGCTATTTAATAAAGTTGGAACAACTTTTTGGTTATCCACGTATGTAGATTAATTCCCTAACACAGAATGCATTTAGCTACAATTTTCGGGTGATGCACTTTTCGTTAGTTTTGGTATAATAATATATGTTTTTTTTTGTTTTATGATTAGCTATATGAGAAAATATTCCTTTATATTACGTCAAATCACCTAGTTGGCCGGGCGTCACACTCATCATGATGTAGAGAAAGGAGCTCGTTGCATCTCAAGTGTAGGCTAAGGGCCCCTTTTTACGATTGATAAGCATTAACGCTCACTTTCGTGATCGGAACTCCTTTCTTATGTAACCAAATCGGATATTTATATAACTTGTTTATATTATTATAACATAATAATACTAATCAATATATTTTCTACTAGAGCTAATAGAATTCTAACCTACAACTCCGTAGCCGTAAGAAGTATTAATTGAGCAATACCTTAGATACATTTAATCTTGTATAAAACGACGAGATTTTCCGGGAAAGCATAAAAATTCAAAACATCCTTCTTTAAATATTGAAGATTCAAATTATTCATAGCTTTCATTGATATTAGAGCCACTTTTATAATTTAGAAAAGGAATATTAGATCGAAAGGGAGCGGAATGAAGAGGCAGGAGAAAAATTGGGTCATAAAAAGGCAATCTCCACGCGGAACGATGAAAAGCGACCTATTTTCAATTACAGTTTACGCGTATTTTTCAAAATTGAAACGTCATACTAATTTGCAAATATTCATAATGTACTAGTAGATTATTATTATCTGATAGTTTTATTTTCATAATTTGCTATTAGTTATAAACATACTTCATACATGTTTGATGGATAGCTTATTATTTCTAAAACCACCGACCACTTTCTGCTAATTTAAACAAATTCCAATTCACTTATCCAAAACCAATGCTGTGCTATATTTAACTATTGGGTAAAACCAATATTATAAAAATAGTGTCCCTGGAGTAGAATTTCGATTCATTATTACTTTATCAAATTCCAACTACTCTACTCTGTGTACTATGAAATCGAAACATAAATTTGAAGAAAATCAAATTGTGAACATATTTAAAATTGCTACCAAATCAATATTTTCCGGCTTCACGCTTATTAACATATAGCAGAGTAGGCAGACAAAACCTTGACACTCAAGACATTCCGTTTGCCATCTTCTGCCTCAATCCGAGACATTGCGTGTTGAATGGCGCAACAAAACGTCACAATTAGTTTGGCAAGAGCAGAGAAATCTAATTAATATAAACATATTAATTCCCTCGAGTGGGAATAGAACTCACAACCATCGAGATTCAATGAGACGATGTCTTATTGCGCCACAACAACCTCGATGCATAATATTATAATATTCATGAGAACGTTAAGCAAAATGGTTTCTTTTGATTCCACAAAAAAGATTAGGAAAGTCCTTGGTCGTGAAAATGGGAATGAATGTAAAAGTAGGGATTACTAGATCTAACATCCGTGATCCCAAAATGTCCATACGTCAACAGATTTCTGGCGTTATTTCGTGTCTATTCAACATTTTTATAAGCTAGCAAATAGGCTGTGACTTTACTTTTATAATTAATATTTTTACTGATTTTATGAGTGATTTCTCCATCCTTCGCTTTTAGTTTAAGCAGAATTATAAGATGTTAAGTGGCTCTTAAGAGAACGGAGTGTCTTAACACTTAGTTCTGTCGTTCCCTCTATTTTTTAATATAATTTTATTCCTATTAAAAGGAGAAGGTCCTTAATGTTAAAATTGAGGACAATTAAAAAAAGGTTAAATAAACCCAATTTGGATTAGTCTTTAATATGCTAGCTAATGCTTCTAATGAACATTTAAATGTTATTAAGAACTAACGAGTAGTTATTGAATTATTCGTAATAATGTTACATTTTAGTGTATTTTATTTGAAGTCGGTTTTCTTTTTTTTCTGTTATATATAAAATAAAACAAATAAAATAATTTAAATACCAAAAACTTTATTTGATTAATGATTAACTAGTATGAGTTTCATAATATTGACTTTTATTCATTAAAAGCCACTTCAAAACTTCTTATAATTAATGATTTCAAGTTATTTTTAATAAAATTAAAATGAAAATTCTAATGTAAACATAAATAATTATGTTCTAATATAAAGAATAAAAAAGTTTAAAATATATTTTGACATCTAGTATGACAGGATAATGGAAAAAATAAGGCGTGTTTCTTTTTAGGCTCTTTTGTTTAAGAATAGTTTTGCGGAATTCAACGCCGCGCTTTATCTTACCAGAGCGAGTAAAGGAAAATAATGTATAATTATGCCCCATTGTGGAAATCGAACCCAGGACAAATCGCGTTTACAGTTAAACACTGACTCACTGTGCCACGATAGCTTCTAACTTAGGTATTTATCCTATAAAATATAATATTATTTCAACACAATATTATTAATATATTTTATTATATAGTTTAATTTAAAAAAATAAATAAGATCTTAGTTTCAATAGCATAATATGACTTCGGTCATCCTCGAAACTTAATTTAATGGTTCAGAAAATTTTGAATAAATAAGAGATATGAAGAATAAAACTGATGGATGCTTTACATGAGCTATTCTATGAATAATTTAGCAAAGCTCTGAAGTATTTGAACATAAAATAAATAAAATAATTTTCGAAAATAAACTTTAATTATAATATGACAGCGAAAATATTTACATAATTTAATAGAAAATAATATTCGTACTTTGTTTGGACACTATGAATCATCAAATTTTACTATACTGTATTCGTGCATCATAATATTAGGATAAGTTAGATATATAAAAATAAAAAAGAAATACTCTTTTTAGCAACCAGAAAAATACAAAATAAAAACATCTTAATATTTATAATAGTACAATGAGTGACCTTATCACTAAGAGAGCTATCTCTTCCAGGTAACCTTTAGGTAGAGGAGAGAATATATGAAATGGCAAGGGGTGCACAGAGCAGTTTATAATCCGAAATTAAAAATATAAAAAGTATATATAATTACACATAAACATACAATATACATAAACACATACAAAATTGCATACACAAATTCATATATAAATACCTACCTACCTAACTTCACGGTTTATCTCTAGCGGGGTAGTCAGAGAGACATATAATATTTATTTATGTATATAAATACATAAATAAATAATAGAAAACTTTTCAGCTTTACGCTTTTCCTGGTATTTGCTATACCAGATGTATGATAATAGAAAGTGTTCTACCTAATGTATAAAGACACTTCGTTCACAGTTTTCCGAGTGAATTCGACACCTTGTGTGCTATGTGTGGCGGAACTCAATGTGGCGCATTTTCTTACTAAAGCGGGAAAAAGAAAATTATTTATTTATATGCTTTCTCCTGAGTGGGAATCGAATCCACAGCCAAATGTGTTTACAATCAGACGCTGCTCTAATGCACCAAGATAGCCTCTAAAAATTAGCTTATTACATTTGTAATATTTTTTTAACTAATATTTTTTCAATAAAATAAAAAAGAAAGTTTACTTTCTTATATTTTCTAATATTTTTAGTTTTAAAAAGTTATATTGATATATTTAGGAATGAAATAAGACAATATTTCTTTACAATGAACTTTTACTACCTAACCTAACTTCACGCTTTATCCCTAGCGGGGTTAAACGCTACGGTCCCTGCATACCTCTTTTGCTTCGTCCACAGTCATTAACCTCTTCATGCATGCCCTCCGGGGGGTCCTCATGCTTTTTATGCGACTTTCCTCCAGTATCATTGATATTGTGTTCTCGAAGGTTTACTACCTTACCCCAAAAAATTCTTATCTCCTTATCATTTTAATAGTCTTCTGTGTCTTACTAAAAAATTAAACAGTTTAGTAATAACATTTAACTATATATTATGTATGTACTATATTCTGTGAAACTAGTAAACTTATACGCTCAAATCTATCAAGTTTGCTCACAAACTAACATTACTATATTAATAATTTATATGTCTCTTATACACTAGAGGTCACCGAAATGAATGCTGGCTGAAGTGATGTTCATTTAACAACCGCTAAGTTCTTTATTCAATAGCTTAGGTAAAGTTTTTTTATATGATATAATCAAAATTTTAACAAAAAAGAAAATATACTTCATATAAGTGCATTAAAAGTAACTTTATTACGAATATCTCAAAAATACTTGTTACACCTAATGGAGCCACATCCGAAGCAGTATTGTATTAATAGTATGAAAAAAATCATCAAAATTTGGTTTGTCTAGTAAAAAGTTATAACGCACATAAAAAATAGCGATGAATTGAAACTCTCTTTTTTTTTAAGTTGGTTAAAAATATATATTTTTTACTAATTACAAATATGAGTATAGCTTAAGGCAATAACGAAAATTATTTCATACTTTTTATACGTCACGAATGATGCCATCATGAAACTTTGGGATACCTGACTATAAACGCGGTTGGTTGAGGTTTAATTCCCACTCGGGGCATTATTTTTTTAGCTTGACATTGTATCCCGTACATAGGAGGATAGGAAGAGAGAACCAGAGAACCTAGTGTTAAAACACTCCGTTCTCTTTTAACACTTTTTTTCACTTTCACTTTTTTTTCCCTACTTTCCGCCGACTTGAGCAATTACGTGCTGATCTCAAATTACCTCTACCTCTATACCCTGCTATGTTCACGCTGTATGCGTGAAGCCAAAGTAAATTATGTATTCATGTACATATATTACTGGTATGACAATACCATATTATAGTCGTAAATAATAATTATTAAAGGAATCTTATAGCATACACCTTTGTTTGTTGACAAGATCGTGTAATAACGTAAATTTCACCTCTATTGTAACTGTCTAGAGTACGTCTTTGTATTGTTATCAGAAATTGGTATCTTTATTTCCGACCGACATCATAATGTAGAAAATATTTTATTTTCAGTTATTTCTTTTCTTTGTTTCTATATTTACAAGGTTTTTTTGAATCAATAACAATGTATTGAGAACTGTCCTTTGTAATCTATTTCATAAAATGTTTCATATAAAAATTGTATAAAAATAAGAAATAAATACTTTATTACTTATTTTTTTAACTTACTTCAAAAAAAAATAAGTTCTTAATTCCATTGTTTTTTTTTATGTGTGTTATCGTATATGTTTTTACTAGGTGAATTAAATATAATGATTATTTTTTTATATGATAGACCTTCTGATGTGGTTTTTAAGTAATAATTTAACACACACACAGTCATTTTCTTTTTATTTTAATCTTAATTATATAAGAACCAATACTGTTCTTATAAATAATTATAATTAATATAAACTTGTTATAAAATACAATAATTATAATGTACATAATGATTATACTCTTTCCCAACAGTATTTGAGAAGAAACTCATTAATTCCATCCATGAATTCAACTCGAAGCAGTGCTTGGGACTTGCGACTCATGTTTAGGTTTAAGGGATCTCTTTAAATTGCGCATTAGCACTTGCACTCATTGGCCTCGATTTGACCATTAAACCATTAATTAAGTTTAAAACCCTAGTCAACCCTAGTAAAAAAAACATACATTTCATGTATGTTTTTTTTAATTTTGTTATTAATTACTATGTCAAAAGTTTGTATGAACAGAAATATAACTTGCGTAGCTGCGAAGAAATTAGCATAAAATAATTAAGCAGGAAAAAAGTTAAGAAAAATTCGAGGTGAATTTCTTCCTTAATAGAATTTTAGAAGGAAGTCTAGTACAAAATTAAAAATGTGTTTTGTACATAGGTACCTAAATTGCTAAATTCAATCTAATATTCTTATTTTATTATATTTTAGGAGAATTCTAATGGCCCGTCGTGGCGAAGAGGCACAGGCGTGTGACTGTAAACGCAACAGGTTGAGGGTTCAATTCCCACTCCAAGAAAATATTAAAAACAATATTTAGTATTTATATAAGAAATATAAATACTAAATATTATCGCTCTGGTAACAAGATAAAGCGCGGCGTTGAGTTCCGCCACTCAGCACGCCTCATTTCAACGGAAAGTGGGGAACGGAAATATGGGAAATATAAAAAGAGAACGGAGTGTCTTAACACTAAGTTCTCAGGTTCCCTCTGCCTACCCTACCGTGTGCGGGATACAGCGTGAAGCTAAAAAAGAAGCCTGAAATAAGGTCCGTAGAGTCCTTAGGAATACAATACAAGAATACAATATCTTGATTTGAGAAGCAACTAAAATATTGTTATCTACCTTATATTTGGATAGGTCGGTAGGGTAACCCTACCCTGTGTTAAAATAAACTAGAAGCCTCGTTGACATGTAAAATACTCGTTGCCTTAGTGTGCCTGCCTTACCTTGTACAAAAATAACTTTGTACCCCTTTTTACGAAAATTACGCGGGCGGAGGAGTATGAAACTTGACACACTTTTAGTTTATATAGCGAAGCGAATTACATCAAATTAATAAAATAAATGTTACACACATTACCATGGCTTAACATCCATGTTTATATTAAGGGACATACACATTGCTAAAGACAACGTGTTGTTAACGCGTGGACGGGGACACTAGTATATTTAATATTACAAAAAATATATGCATTCTCCTCTCCTTCTTCTTATAAATATAAGCCATATAAAATAATGTAAGTATATAATATACGACATCCTACGTTAACATTTTTTTAAACAGAGAATTTGCTGAAACCTGTTCTCATTACGTACTTTGTAACAAAGATTTTGAAAGGAAGAAACACACAAAATAAGTACTACTGCAAAAAAAGGTAGAATTAGTCGGATAACATTTAACTTTACTGCGCGCGTTTCACTACGGAATTTAGAAGTGACGCAAATGGCCAATGAAGGGCAGCTGCTTTATCTTCTGGGGGAAAACTTGGAATGAAACTGAGGCAAATTTTGTGACGAATTTATTTTAAAGCTTTTTTTTATGTTTTCCAGCTTGGTGGAATAAACAAAAGTTTTGGTTATTTGGTTTTCCAAATATAAAACTATTCTCTTAGCTACGATTCAACTTCAAAGGAAGTTTGAGTGTTATTAATACTTAATGCATTGATGAGATATGAGGCTTTTTTCTCAGATGCAACAAAATAAAAAGTCTTGATTTTTCTTATACTATCTTAAAAGACTAATGATTATAAATGTAATGAATGGTTTATTTATTAAGATTATGGTAAAATATATAATTATTTTATTATATTCTGTACGTAAAAGCTCACTTCATTTTTTTTGCATCTATAATAAAAACCGCTTGAAATCAAGACATAATGCGCTGATCGGCTGTAACTCAACCCCGCGTTTATCATTCCTTGAAGCGGGAATTGAACCCGCAACCAATCTCATTTATAGTAGACGCTGTTTTCATACAGTATTTTCATATAAATATATCATAATATACATAAAAATTCAAAAACTTCTAGGACACAGTTGAATAACATAATGTTTTTCATTGTTGGATGACTCATCTATCTTTGTATCTATAGGTAGACTTAAATATAGAACAACGAGTAATTCTATTTCCTCAATATTCCCTAGAGCAAAATAAATTAGCCTGAAACCGTAACGTGTTGCAACACAATTTTGATGGTGCAATATTAGATATTGGAAATATTATTAGTATAAAGCCAAAGGTGAGGACGTTTTCCTATACAAGAGAATATCTACTAAGATTATTGGCTTTTTGATGGTAATTTGTGACTTTTCGTAGTTAATAGGTGGTTCTCGACCAAAATTATTAGAGAAGAAACTCCTTACCAATCCATGGATTTACCGTGCGGATGCCGGGCCCATCACATTATAGAGACAGGAGTTTGGAGAGTGCCTGGGACTTATGACCCAAGTGTAGGTTTAAGGGGCCCTTTTAAAATGCGGATTAACGTTCAACTAACCAAATTTGAAATGATCCTACTAATGCCGCCTTCGAAATACGTGCTAAAATTGAACTGATTATAGTTCTAGACAGGCAGAGATATTTTATATATTATATGAATACTTTTATTGTTGTGATAAATAAAAGATTTACTCCTTATTCAAAGTTTATTCCGAGAATAGCGCTAGTGAACACATGCTTTTCTTATACACACGAGAATGGCGTTAAAAATGACATACAGATGTGACAATATGAATATATAAATATTTGTGATTTCTTGAAAAAGTTATTTTCTATTGGTGCCACACACCATATATGACCGAAATCCAAAATTTTCATTTTCAATGTTCTATAATTTGGATTGTGTTATGTTTGCTAGCAAATCAATGGAATATCGGAAGTATTTAAAAAATATAGATAGATTTATTAATTGAATTGAATTTATAGTTGGTCGATTGACTTGTTAAATTATTAAGTACATTCATAGATTGTCAATTAATTATTATATTAAAATTAATAATTTTTAGTTAGTATGTCATTAAACTTTTTCTATATAATGTTTGCCGCCAGCCACATTGTGATTTTCACATATTAGAAATTGAGTTGATAAGCAGTCTCTTGAGTACTCTTTCTATTCGGTGACATATAATTAATTTATGAAACCGAACGACCGTTTTTACAGACGACAATATTAAGAAACGAACATAAATCTTTTATTCACTTTAAAATTTCGATCAAGGTATATATTTGTTTGGTGGTAGGAGGTTCGTCCTCCGTCTGGACCGCGACCACTATCATGTCAAAGACGAACCGCCAAATATCTTATGATGTGTTCCGGTTTGATGGCATGTAAGCCAGGTTTTCCCCTATCCCACCCATCCTTTCCCTAAAATGTAGTGGTTCCGATAGCGGACTACTACATTGTCCTCCCCTTCCATTTGTATCCTCTAGGTTGGCAACGCATCTACAACGCCTCTGGTGTTGTAGATGTTCATGGGCGAAGGTAACCACTTACCAAGGTGGTCCTTCTGCTCGTTTGCCATCAGTTATCCATAAAAAAAAAATATATATATAAAACTGAAGACTAAATTCTCGAAACTTATCTAACAAATATCTCTTAATCTGCTTAGTTAAAATAATAGACGACTGAAGAAATTCAGAGAACTAAGGACCAATAAATTCGGAAGTGTTGAATTAAAGCACGAAATACCTCTTAATAAAGTAAATAGGCTATAAATATTAAAATTATAGTAATAATTTCATGCTTTACCCCACATAGCAGGGTAATCAAAGTGAACCTAGTGTCAAGACACTCTTTTTGCTGCATTTTTACTTGAAATCGAGATTTTTACGTGTTAAGTGGCGGAACTCAACGCCCCGATTAATCTTGCTAGGGCGAAAAAATGAAAATATTTTAAATATAAGCATTTCTTGGAGCGGGAATCGAACCCACAAAAAAATCGCATTTACAGTCAGACTCTGTCTCACTGCGCCACGATGGCTCCTATTTTTATTATAGTAATAACTTTTTTTAAACTTCCAAATTTTTAAACTAACAAAAAATAAAAACAAGTAAGTTTTTTTTTCTTGCATCATCCATATTGTGTAGCATGGGCAGAAAACTCCTCCACCTTCCTATTCCTATCTCTTTCAGATAAATTATGTATCGAAAAACCAGCGCCGCACTTAGTTTAACAAAACAAGATTCTACGCAAAATAGCGTACAGATAGACGTTTCCTTATACAATCATCTATTATATATAGTACGTGAACAGTTTTTAAGTCAGCAAGCAGTTTTTGCATTTTTATGTGTGAAAAATCGATGTGGGTTCGATTTCCACTCCAGAAAAGGCCTCAATTCGGCGGAAACTGGGAAACGGAGGGTTTTAACACTAGGTTCTCAGGTTCCATCTGCCTACCCTGCTATATGCGGGATATAGCGTGAAGCTAAAAAAAACTACCATATGTTTCACACAATATATGACAATTATAAATATATGTGACAATTGTATAAAAAAACATGTTGACACGTTGCTAAGGCAACATGTATTTTACACGTAAATGGGGCTACTAATTGAATTAAATTGGAAATTCATATTACCGAATTTAAACTTGCTAAGCTTGGTACTAACCTAGTAACAAACACGTCGAAGCTATTAATCGGGCAACAGATGTGCCCTCCATTTTCTCTACTAATTTGAATAACTTCATACAAGTAACTGAGTACGTGTTATTTTACGCTCAATTATGTATCATTATTACGCACATCTTCACACAGGACCTAAATGTAATTTGAAAATAATATATTAGATTTTAAAAAGCACGAAGTGAAGGCAGAAAAAAAGAAGCTCCTTAGCAATCCATGGATTCACCGTGCGGGTGCCGGGCCCATCGCGTTGCAGAGAGAGGAGTTTGGAGAGTGCCTGGGACTTACGACACAACGTGTAGGTTTAAGAGGCCCCTTTAAAATCCGCATTTACGTTCATCTCCACTTTCCGCACTTCTCTCTACCTAACCAAATTTGAAAAGATCCTTCTAATTGCCGCCTTCGAAATTGACATGAAGAAACATTTTGTATGACATTACGTAAACCATGTCATGTAAGATTTGTTTGATGGAAACTACCCTGGAAGGGATGTAAATTCGATTTATCAACTTATTCACGCTGGTATCGAATAGTTAAATTTAGAACACTTATTAGTACATTCCACTAAAATACCTTTAAGTCCTAATATATCTACCTGCCACATACTTATAAGACAACACTTATACACTTCAAACACTATCTGGAAAACTGATTGCAACACACTGAGTCCTGTAAAGCTAAAGAAGAGATGTGTATAGTAACAAGCCGATCTCACTCTTGCTACCATATTGTCATTCACCACATAAAACTTACAATTTCCTTTAAAAATCATAAAAATAATGATAAGAAATACTAAATTAATATTCAAACACACTTTTACATACAAGTAAATACGTAGGATCATATACATATATTTTAAGATAACTATATAAGTAACTGTATACGTTGAAATTAATTCAATTTTTTTTTTAATTTTTTTTTTTAACTTTACGCTGTATCCTGCATATAGCAGGGTAGGCAGAGGGAACCTAGTGATAAGACACTCCGTTCCCCACTTTCTGCCGAATTGAGGCATTGCGTGTTGAGTGGCGGAACTCAACGCCGCGCTTTGCCTTGTTACCAAACCCAAGAAATGAAAATACTGAATTTTACATTTCCTGGAATGGGAATCGAACCCACAACCTGTCGCGTTTACAGTCGCACGCTTATGACTCTGCGCCACGACAGGCATTGAATTTAAATTATCTGCTTTTATTATAATAATGAGACAATTTAAGTATACTTTACTTGACACAACAAAAAGTTTAACAAAAGCTTAAAACATTTTTAACAACTTTACGGCCACGCTCATCAATCATTTGCATGTCAAACGTTGAACTACGTTACATTTAACGAATACGATTCTATTTTTAAGTATGCCCAACATTTTCAGAGGGTGAGAGTTCGTAAATAACCGATAAATATTCAATAACCCGTTTTCTTTGACGGTGAATATTAAAGATACAGTGTCTTTATCCACAAGTCAGCAAGATCCAAGCCTTTGTTATATTTATTACTTTGAAATTCCTCCTCTATAAAATAACGCAACCCCTCTGCTCTGATATTGTCTTCGTGACATTCTTTTGGCAATATAAAGTTTTCGTACGTATAAGGGGAGTACGAAAATTAATTGTATTTTATACCAGTTTAAGATTTTGGGTCATGTCATATTGTCTATGTAACAAAATGTCAAAACGTTATTAACAAAAGCTTAAACGAAATAGAACATCTTTAACTAAATTCTTTTAACTCATATTGATACGTTATTTGGTACAATAAGCAAAAATAGATATATTTTGACTCACAATTTTTTAACCTCAATATAATTAAGATTTGAAAAAAAAAGAAAACCTATTGCAAATAAAATGCACTAAAAACGAAATTACGAATAACCCACTAACTACTTTTCAAATCTTAATTCAATTAATACGGGTCCACATTTAAAAACACTAGTTATCACACAAACAAAATATCATCAAAATTAGCTCACCCATTAAAAAGTTAACTGTTACACACATAAATAACAGCCTCTGTTTCTAAAGTCGGTTAAACTTTACTTCTAAGAATTAAGAAATAGTTTGCGTTAAAGTCAAAAGATTATAATCATATATTTATAATGAACTTTCACACGTGTACTCTTCCTTAATTTATGTATTAATAACCATAAGCTAAGTAACTAAGCTTCTGCCATAGAATTAGGTTGGCAAATAGAATTTCTAAAGAATTTTGCTTTGAAGATAAACTGAAAATGATTAACAAGCGTGGAGCAACTCTTATACGTGAGTATTAATAATTTCGCAAGTATCTTTTAACAAGTCGTTCCAACTTGTACAACTACGTCGGCGGATAAGTTTTAATCGCTCCTAAAACCTTTAACTCAACGTGTAAGTATACGAGATCGATTCTTGTCTTAAACGTATTTGAAATGCGTATATAGAAAGATTGTTTGGGTCTACGGAAAATTTTCTTCTTAGTCTTATTACGTATTTACTTTTTAACAGAACTGCCTTACATGCTGATGACAGCTTCCGGTAAGACTGACATTACTGACATTTTTGTGTTAATTGTCGATTCAAAAGTGCTATTTGAATAAAGGATATTTTGATTTTTGATTTTGATTATTATGATATCCTAGAATTTTTTATTGTAGTTATAATGTAAATAATAGATAAGTGCAATAGTGGAGGCCATCGTGTCACAATAGGACAACGTCTGGTTTTGGGTTCGATTCCCAATCAGATGATTATATTATTTTTTTTTGTATTTTTACACTCTGATCAAACCAAGCAGGGTTGAGTTTCGTTACTAAATACATAAAATCGCGAAGTGAAAAGTGAAAAACAAAGTGTCTTAACACCAGGTTGTCTCTGTCTAATCTGCTATGCAGGGAAATGTGAGCTGCTTTAGAGTAGCACATATTATCTTATTGTCTCACGAAGTTTGATATTAATCTAGCTAACTAAGAGACTTGCATATTGACTTACTAACTTGATAATAAGCAGAAAGTTTCTTACTCGCGTTTCATTCCTCTCTTAATTCTAGAAACACTTGTTAGAGCACGGAAATGCAATAGGACAATTTTGAAGAATGATCATCTGAACGCATGTTTATTTAAGATCGATAATTAGAACTCATTAATTAAAAATTATCTTTCACGTTCACCACACAATCTCTAATTATATTGTGCGAAACCAACATTCGCCATATAAAACTCCGGTACTCGGTAAGTAACATTTTACCCACACTTTCGTTTACATAAACTGAAAATGATTGAAGTACTGTCACTTTATGACTATTTTACTTACATTATTTACATTTCTATTTTCCCTAGTTTCGATTGTAAAACATAAAATCCCTTTCTACCCGTCGTCGTAAACATACACCAATGATTTCCGTCACTTACCAAGCAACTTATATAGCATATTTCAGGTTTTTACGCCCTAAGCGTTGCAAGTTCGTAGGTATCAAATGAGTTTTGATTGTATTGATTAATACATGAAACAAAATCTTTGTACCCCTTCTTACAAAAATTACGCGGACGGAGGAGCATGAAATTTGGCACACGCATAGTTTATATAGAAAAGTATTTGCAGAATGCAATTTCTTTAAAATAGTGCATAAAAAGTATATTAAATTAACAAAATAAATGTTACATACACTACCATGGTTTACATACACATACATTGCTAAAGACAACGCGTTGTTAACGTGTCAACGGGGACACTAGTATTGATTAATACATTCTGAAAACTGAGCAAAAAATCAAAAAAATACTCGGTACTTTTTAATTACTATCATCTTTTAAATAAGTTTTACGAAGTCCATGTTTTCGTATGTTCAAATATTTATCCTTTAAAGTATATAATGAAAGTGGGCGTTTAATAAAATGCAATGAGGAAGTTTTGGCACTGCAATATATATCGCCTGGCGTTAAGCCAAATTGTTAAAGTGTCTACGTAGCACTTTAATATCTATAGATATAAGATAATTGACTGTAGAGTAGAACTGTAAACGCAGCTATGAGAATAAGAATAATTGAATTGAAGCCTTCGTATAATTGAGATGTTTTAGCTGAAACCATTATTAGTGCACCTGAAAAGTATTTAAATGATGACGATAGTTACCGGTAAACCTAAATATTCGATATGTTTAGGCAAAGTTCGTAGATCGCTGTTATCTCCTTCCATCTCTCCAAACGAGTCCAAAGTGAAAAACGAAATTAATTAAGAAATTGCTTATAAGAAATTACTTATAAATAATAACGATATTGTGTCTTCTCAATGCCAAATTTATTGTAATTAAAACTACAGCTCAACCTTTTCTTCCGGCATAGCAAAGTAGAACGAAAAGAACATAGTTTGAAGACACTCCGATTGCCACTTTCCAACCGAATTGACACATTATATGTTGAATGATGCAATTCTGAGCTTTATCTTTACAGAACGAAGAAATGAATTCTGACTTTTTTATCTTCACGCTTTTTTTTAACTTCACACTGTATCCCGTACATAATAGTGTAGGCAGAGGGAATCTGAGAACCTAGTGTTAAGACACTCCGTTTCTCACTTTCCGCGGATTCGCCTTGCATTGCCTTGTGAAAAACTGAAAACATAATGATGCGTGGCCATTTAAAGTAAATATTTAAATTTTCATAATATAACAGTTCTAAAATTTACTTAATACATAATTGACTTCTAAAATTTTATATCTATTATTGACCAACATTTGATACACAATAAATGTGAGCAGAAAACAAATATATAAAAAGAACATTAAAAACACATTAGATGTCGTAAAATGTAAGTGGTAAATAAAAATATAAATTGTAAATGCAATAAGAGAACGGTTCACGCGCGTAATGTATGCAATTTGTTAAGAAATTCTAAACGACAATTTGCATTATAGTCGTTGTCACTATATAAAAGGTCTTTAATTTATTGATTTATAGATAATAGTCTTCTTTTTTTAAATTAAACGTTATACCAAAGTTTTTTTTTGTCAAGTTTTTTTTCCTTCATATATAATAATGATGATGATTTTTGTTTAGTTGTAGTGAATATGTTACATTTTCCAAATAGCAAAATCAGAATGCAAAAAGTAACGAAATGTTACCTTATATGTAAGTCTAGTATTAGTTTAGTATTTACTCGAAAGCGAAGAGAAGGAAAAATCGAAAATATGATGAATGCAAGCAACTGGAACGGAACGGAAACGGAATTGTTGAAAGAGAATGGAGTGTCTTAACACTAGGTTCTCTGGTTCCCTGTGCCTACCCTGCTATATGCGGGATACAGCGTGAAGTTAAAAAAAAAGTCGATAGAGAAAGGTTTGTATATATAGTTAATATTTGATTACAAATTAATATATTTTTTAAATTAAACTCACATTTAACTAACTTTATCCCTAGCGGGGCAGTCAGAAAGTAAATTAAAATTTTGAGTTAATTTTTAGGTTTTTTATAAGTAACCAAAACTAAAATCAAAAACCAGAATCAAGTAACAATTTACACACATACATGTACAATTAAGCATATGTATAATGTACAATAAACAATAACATATAACACATTATGTAACAGTAAGTTCGTGGAACTACAATTCTCATTGTAATTTCCCTTTACGAAGTTGGGATCTGCGAACAAATCTGATATCAAAACAAACAATATATGTAATAAATTGTATACAAAATATTAACAATGTATGAAATAATATTTGTGTAATAAAACTATATTAGCTATAACCAAAGCAATTACGCTTTTAAATGGAAACAACTTCGGTTAAATACAAAATTTACGAGAGTAATTGTTTGAGATTGTTTCGTTCTACTAGAGTGGTCCTCTGAGGACGATCTAGTTAAAACTTTCGCTTTTATACAAATTAGACCATTCCCTTCTAAGCGTTACAGTTGTTCACAGACTACTTAGTTGCGGACTTACTACATATATCATAAAATCGTTATTATTATATTTCTATACTATTTTATTATATACTAATTATATAATATAGTAAAAAGCGTAACATAAAGTACCTATGTTGTGAGGCACGACATATACAGTTTGCTTCAACTCATTGTGATAGATGAAGTGGAAGGCAAAAGGCGCGCAGGACGAAGGAATAAGTCATACTTAAGTAATATCAACGAGTGGACCGGTATCAAATTAGTGGAATGAACAGAATAATTTCTATCTAGCATTGAACTGAGCGGAGTTCTGGAAGACCAGAGTTGAAGAGGCACGTGAAGAAGAAGAAGGAGTATTTTATTACTTAGACAAATACTAATAAATGGAATAATAAGCTATGTTTATGTAATGTTAACATTAGATACTAACTGATGATTATATTAATATGTTGTACATAAAAAATATTTATTTACAAAATAATGCAATTCCGTTCTTTAATTTTTCCTATTAAAAAATGCCGCACACGGGATAGCGATTTTTGTAAATCTGACTATGGAGGCAGCTGTATTAGAAGTAATTAAACTTTAAATAATACGCAATTTTTTTAGGAAAGCAGCAGAGGCCACGACAAGTGGAGTGCCACGACATTAGTTTCTCTCTAACTACCCTGCTATGAGGGATAAACCGTGAAACTGCTAAAAAGAATATTATATATGTTATTATATATGTATAAAAAAAAATATATCATACTCATAGACAAAATTCGTACATATAATGTATTTTAACAAAATTTTACGTCACTTATCCAAATAAACAACAGTTGTTCAAAACTTCAGTGATTCCAAGATGGCTGGAGGCGGACTAGTAATAGCATTTACTTTGTCAAATCCTCAAGGCATACGTTTGAAAACATTTTAAAAAGTCTTAGGCATAGCTGATACTATGTTATATTTATTTCTATATAGTATTTATTTTATATTTTGATTATAATAAATACTATAAGATGTTATAATTTGGTGGTAGAAGGTTCGTCCTCCGACTGGCTCGCGACCACTACGCGACTCATGTCAAAGAGGACCGCCAAATATCTAATGATGTGTTCCGGTTCGATGACAAGTAAGACAGGTTTTTCCCTTTCCCACCCATCCTTTCCCCAGAACGTGGTTCTGATAATGGACTACTACATTGTCCTCCCCTTACATCTGTATCCTCTAGGTCGGCAACGCATTTACAACTCCTCTGTTGTTGTAGATGTCTATGGGCGAAGGTAACCACTTACCACCGAGTGGTCCTTCTGCTCGTTTGCCATCCATATCCATAGAAAAAAATCATAGACAATGAAATTAAATATTTTTTTTACACTATTTTTCGAATGCCTATCGATTCTTTTCTTACTCTGTATCTCGTTCTCTCCTTCGTTTTAATAATAAAAAATGTTTTCAAAACATCAAAATGAAGTTTTAATATTCTACTCAACATGTACACTACACTTAACTACATTGACCTCTCGTTGAACTTTGAAACGAGTTTATATTTTTATGCATGTAAATATTTATAATTAAAGTCAGCAAACTATATCTAACAATGTAAATAGAAAGCGGAGAACAGAATGCTTATTAGGAAAGGAAACAACTTCAGGTTTTATCCCGCATGCCCGGTTCTCTGCATTCCGCCCAAAATCAAAACACTGTGTCAAGTCAAAGTCAAAGTCAAATAATTTAATTTATTCAAATAATTTACCACCGATTCACTAAATTTAATGCCTCAGACCTGAGAAGAACCGGCGCAAGAAACTCAGCGGGACTTTTTTTTATTCGTCAATGGTTTACAATTATTTATTAGTGGCAATGATCCTTTGAAACAGACTGGAGCGAGCACTTCATTCCCAAGGCGTGTTATCATTTATAAAATCACTAATTAGGTAATAACTTTTAACACACAAACGTCTTATCACATTTTTTTAAAATTATGAAGTGGAAAGTTCTCGGACGTTTTCTGGGATACTGCGTTAAGTGGCGGAACCCAATGCCGCGCTTTATCTTGCCAGAGCAGAAAAAATCCGTTAAATTAAATAAAATCATTCCCACGAGTGAGTATGGAAACCACAACGAATCGCATTTACAGTCGGAAGCTTGTGCGTCTGCGCCACGACAGGCGTTATTATTAAAATACAGTTGCAAATGCACTGATAATAATTAATAGTTAGATAGAAGTTAAAGAAAGCATATTAAAAAGTAGTGATCAGTCACTCAGATACTCATAGACGTAGAAATTATAAAGAAAATTACACTTATAATAATTTACTATAAAGAATCAAAACTAAATAAAATTCCAATAAAAGATCGCATACAAAAAATTCTAGGTAATCATTTTTCGAATGACAAATGCACCGTTACATATTTGTTCATACTCTTTCCATATTTTCAGTTCAGAATTTATTGCAACGTTTTCGCACCCACTCATATTTGGTCGGAGTAAATAAAGAATATTCAGAATTGTATACAATTTTTAAAGAATTATTTTAGTTACTTTTTCATATTTTTATATTTTTTATATAAAAAGGAATTGTGCATTTATTGTAAACATGCCTTTTCTGCGACTCCTCACGTCGAATAATACTTTTACATACATAACTTCACGTTGTATACCGCATATAGCACGCATGCACGGGTACGCAGAGGGAACCTAGTGTTAAGATACTCCGTTCCCCACTTTTCGCCGAATGTGAATGTGTGACGCACCACTGAGGTATTGCCTTGTTACGAAACGCAGGAAATGAAAAATTCCTTTTCCTGGAGTGGGAATCGAACCCACAACCTGTCACGTCTAAAGTCGCACGCCTCTGTCTCTGCGCCACGACAGGCTATAACTAATTAATAACACTTATTATTTATTTTCATTGATCGGACATCGTACATAAATATAAATAATTAAAATTTAAACAAAAAAAGAATACTGACTTCGAATAAAATCCACTAAAAAGTAAAATTATTATAAATAAATCAAAAACTACTTGTCACATCTAAACAAAATTTAAATAGGATCACATCAGAAGCACTGCTTATAACATAAAAAAAACAATGATCAAAATCGGTCGGTCCACTCAGTTATTCGATACGTAAAAAATACAGCCAAATTGAGAACCTCCCTTTTTGACGTCAGTTAAAATTACTGATTACATAATACTTATGGTTAAAATTTTACCTCTATCCTGATTAACAAGATGAGTCATTTACGATCTGTTTAATAGGCGATATCGGCTTTTTATTGCAAATATGCAATTTACGATGAACATGAATTTATTAGCATACAAATGAGCCTATGTGTGAAATAATGTACTGTAGCATTAATTATCATGATGTATTTATTTCATGTTTTCAGCTGAAAAGCGTTATAGTATAAAAGCCTGTAATATTATATGGAAAAATATTATTAACCATATTTTTGTTTTATAATTCATATTTGAATAGCTTTCTAACATTTAAAACCTATAATTACCTATTACTAAGACTAGAATTTGACCTATTTTGTAATAATCTTTTGTTTGACGAAAAAGTACGTACGAAATACACTAAAATCCAGCAAAACCCAGAGGGGTTTTTAATGAAGGTGTAGAGACACCTTCATAAGACATCATAAGATAATTCGCGCATGCTACTACAACGTCTCGCTGGACGGCCCGCCTATTGCAGAACACCGTCATTTTCAGAATAGCCCCAAGGTTTCCCTTAGAAGACAAGCAACATAGATGGCTTGCAGAAGAAACACCATGACTCTCACCAAGTAGTTTTTCTAAGAAAGGAGAAATTGGATCCGCTTACTGCCTACTCCTACCCCCTTACGATGATGGCTAACCTCTAAGCGAAACTAACTTAGAACTATTTTTAAAGAAATTTTATAATATTTTTTTAAATTATATATTGACAAATATACTTTGTAATTAAAGCAAAATAGCTAAAAGTAATAAATCACTTCTTCTACAAAGATATTCTAAATCTGAAAAGAACAGCAATGAAGAGTCACTGAAAAAATTGGGTCATAAAAAGGCAATCTTCATATAAAACGATGAAAAGCAACTTTTTTCAATTAATGCCCACCGTGCGAGTATTTCGAGAGTGGTTAGTGAATCGTATGAGCTAATTTACTCGGTTTGTAAGGAATTTTTAAATGTAAATGATGTTTATTTTTAAAGTACATATATAACCAGCGAAGCATACATACATACATAGCTTCACGCTGTATCCCGCATATAGCAGGGTAGGCAGAGGGAACCTAGAGTTAAGACACTCCATTCCCCACTTTCCGCCGAATTGAGGCATTGCGTGCTGAATGGCGGAACTCAACGCCGCGCTTTGTCTTGTTACCAAGCCCAGAAAATGAAAAATTCCATTTCCTGGAGTGGGAATCGAACCCACCACCTGTCGCGTTTACGCTTTTGCCTCTGCGCTACGACAGGCGTTCCAGACCAGACAGAGAGACCAGCGAAGCAACGTAATAAAATAATAGTTTTATTAGGCTTTATCATCGGGATCTTTTAAATCTTACGCAGGCTAATATTTATTTTTAAAAATATTCCTTTTTCTAATTTAGTTAAGCAAAATATGTTAAGGGCGGAGTGACTTGTCATTAAGCTACCTCTAGTCATCCTTAGTATGGAGGAGTTGTATAAACACAGAAGATACTGCAGCAGTGAAATTTTAGTGCAAATAAATTGACTTTAAAAGTTAATTTATCAGCTATAACTCGATCATGAGATCAAAAGTCAAAGATCGTAAAGTGGCGATTGTGGGGTGGCCTCGGGGCTAATAATCTTAAATCGGATGGGTAAAGTTTCAAAGATAATGGGCACCCTGGAGGCGATCATTGAATTTCAGCTACCTCACGTCGCCAGTAATTGCAATACTCCCTGCCAATGTCTAACTGTTGAAATAAGATATTATTAAATTTCTTGCTTTTATAAATACAGTAATTCAATTAAGCCTTATATTATTCATTTAAATGAAAATAATGTAAGCATTTATCACGAAATGAGCATTTATCACTAATTTATAACGTATAAAGTCGATGCACAACTAAAGCTTCTGGGAGTTTAAAGTTTGGCATACAGTTATTTAGAATATGTCAGAAATCACTATGCGAGAATTCTCTGAAATTTCTGAATGAGATAAAACGATTTCATGCAAACGAAGTTGAAGGTAATTACTATAATAGTTAATTAGAAAGCAAAAACAGCTTCACGCTACATCCTGCGTAGTAGAGAGAACTTGGTGTCAAGACACTGCAAGTAAGTAACGGAACTCAACACCATACTTTGTCTTGTCAAAGCAGAAAAATGATAACAATTAAAATATAATCATTCATCGAGTGGGATAGAATCCACAACAAAATTTGGTTTTACAGTCAGTTGCTCTTCCACTGCGCCAGGATAGATACATTCACTCATACATAGTTACATAGAGAAAGTTTATAATTCATTATGTTCTCAGAAACATGTGACAAAACATAGACTAGCTTAATTCAAATTTATTCGACGCTTACAAATTAACAATTGAAATTATACAATTTAAGGTTTACACGGTTTTAGGTTACACGGTTAGCTTGATATAATATTTTCATATATTATAATGCATAATATCTCCATACTTATGTTATTTGTGAACATCAAAAGATTTATTACGTGACAAAATAGAGTTTTTTTTTTGTACTGAAGATAAATTACTCTTTCTTATTATAAAATTTCTCAAAATTTTACTAAGTACTATATTAAAGAAAGGCAATATAACATATTAACAATATTTTTCATAATAATGCATTGGAAATATTATAAATAAATATAATAATATAATAACTAATTATTAATATAGCTTACTAACTAACTCATTTAGCTTCACTTAGTAACTCAGAGAGAATGGAACGCCAAATGCTATGGTCCCTGCATATTTCTTTCGCCTCGGGAGAATTCTTATGCTTTTTAATAGATCTTTCTCCAGTACCATTGATACTGTGTTCTCAAAGGTCATTCGAGGTTTCTATCTTTCTCAACATTCTTTCATCACTCTGCTTCTCGATGTCCCCAAGCCATCTGAACGTGTTCTTCCCCATTTTTACTATAATGTAAATAATATATTTAAAAATGTATGTCACATATACATTTTTGTATTTAAGTTATTCATACAAGGCTACTCATATAATAAGTGCAAATTTCGTGAGGATAAGCGGATGTTTGTTACTTTTTAGGGCAAAAACTACTGGACAGATCTAAAAGGAACTTTAAAATAGTACAGCTTGTATATTAGAACAGCATAAAATCAACAATTTATAAAGATATTAGTTATTATCAACATGTCACACTAGCGAAGCACAAGCAGAAGCTAGTTTTATATAAAGTTACACGTATTTGACATGTCAACGAGATTAGTTCAAAGCATATTTCAAAATTTACAACATAATTTATTAACGACTAATAATGAAGAACAACAACAGGCATTACCCCAAAACATCCGGCAAAGATATAGATTTCAATCTCATCATTATCCCGCCATTAGTAATGCCCCATAAATGATGTAGAACTCACTGGACTCGGTAATAACCGCAAATACGTGTGTACGTAATGCAATGGTTAATGTTCTCATGTGATGCCTGATTGCGTTTAATGTGTGCCCGAATTTCATTATTGAACAATATAATGGTCATTAGGAAATATTTAATTGTTATTTTGTGTTGTTTTATAATCTTAAAAATGTTTTAAGAAATTAAAATAATTTTTATTTTTATTTTATTTATATAATTGGAAACATTACCTATATTTGAGTTATTAATATAAATTATATAAGTACATCTTAATTATTTTCATCAAACAAAAAAAGAAAGTCTTGATATTTTAATCCACTTCTTGAAGTCGGAAATTTACATACTTTTCCGAATTAACGCACATCGCCACATTCATTAATTCATCACTTCATCATTTCACTTCATCGTCGTTCATCACAGCATGGACTTTATTTCCTCTAGATAAGCAGGACAAGAAGTAAATATTCTAAGCTAGAAAATATTTAATTTAGTTTTTAATTAGTATGTGATTAAATAATCCAAGTTTTTATATAATTTCATATAATAAGAGCTATTTTCGTATTAACGCCTGTCGTGGCGCAGAAGCACAAGCATGCGACTGTAAGCGCGACAAGTAGTGGGTTCGATTCCCACTCCAGGAAATGCAAAATTTAGTATTTTCATTTCCTGGGTTTGGTAACAAGGCAAAGCGCGGCGTTGAGTTCCGCCACTCAGCACGCAATGCCTCAATTTGGTGGAAAGTGGAGAACGGTAGTGTCCTAACATTAGGTTCCCTCTGCCTACCCTGCTATATGCGGGATACAGGTAATGTTCCAAGTTTTTATATAGTTTTATATAATAAGAGCTATTTTCGTATTCCATATTGCATTTTTAAAACATAACTTGCACTAAAGTCGTGTTACATTATGAAAACATTGTAACCACAGACTGTTTTGGAGACATTTTACTATTTCTCAGTCTCTATTTTTCATTTTAAGATTTAAAGAGAATTTACAATGAAAATTTCATATGAAAAATTCTGAACATGGTAGCTAGACGTATTCATGTTACGTGACGGCGACAGTGATCGATAGATCTTGTTTACTAACCTTTTAAGGATTTTGTATTATGATTCTCTATAGAAATTGTATGCTTTTTATAAAGTACTTTCTTATAAGTAAATTAAATTTTTAATGAAACTATTATTTTTGCTACCAAAATTTGTGATACTTTTATCTTGTTTCGCAGTAAAATTTAGTAACCGAAATAGTATTAAGATTTGTATTACTAAATAAAGTATTATTTAGTAAACAGTAGTTTATTTTGCTTTTTATTAGGTTTCCTGATTATAAAATTTAGGTTTATTTCAGGTTTTCTTTATTTACAACTCATGACTCTAACATGAAGCTGACAAACACAAAAAAATTGGCTTATCTCAGTCATATTCTTTTTCCACTTCCATCAAATACCTGTTGAAGCAAGGAATAAAATAATAAGAAATATTTCATAATTAAAAAATACATATTTATTTAGTTACGTATACGTACACTCCACAAATTAAATTTCATGACCTTGTCACATTTTCATCATATGAAATTTTTAGCATGAGGACGATCTAGATTTCAAGCAGCTTTTGCACATTGTTTCATACTAGCACAGTTCCATGTGAACGAAATGTCCTACCCCTTTTCTGAGAACAAAATCACAAAATCACATGTCAGGTGCAGGATTAGTCTCTAACCTCTTTTCCAAACAAAGGATGCAAAGAGCGACTAGTCATCTACGGCGGGACACATTCTTTCACCTGAGCCGTTATAATGGCCTGTTAAAGTCAAAGTCAAAGTCAAATAATTTTATTCAAAATAAGAAGTTACAAGCTTCATTTTTTGAACGTCAAATAATTTACCACCGGTTCACTAAATTTAATGCCTCAGACCTGAGAA
>JAKGSA010000121.1:1720304-1738885 GCA_033558755.1 Philaethria dido
GCCAAATTTGAAAAGTCACCTTACTTTTTGAACACACCTCGTAGTTTTCAATATACACAGAATTTTTTTGATTGCATACATATTATTTTAATAATGAAATCATGACATACAGTCATAAGTATCTCATAAAATTAGCAGAATTATTTCTTATAGACTTTCAAAATATTTTTTTATTAATAGTGGGCAAAAGGAGTAATCGCTTTGTGTCACATCCTTTTAGCGCAATTTTCTCTCAAAGGCAATGGAGTGTGACTAGTTCAGTTTTCAATTTGCCATACTGTCTCCCACGGGAAGCATTGCTGATGTCGACAGCAAGATATTTACGCTACTGAAATGCACCTTTATGTTAAAATTGAATAGATCTCTTCTTCAATATCTATACTCGTACGTGTTATAATATTTTTTATTTGGTATACTTCGTAGTAATTTAAAGTTCTATTAGCAGTTTATGGTTATAAAAATATTAAGAGTTAGATTAAGTTAGATTTTTTTGTTTGTAAATTTAAGATCTTAAGCTCTGATGGAAATTTTCGTGTAGTTACATACTTCCTGCAAAGGAGATAATAATAAAGTTAAACTAGGTAAGTTAAAGTCAAATAATTTTATTCAAAGTAAGAAGTCACATGCATGTAAAGTATTTGATGTTTTACATCAAATACTTTACTAATAATATATTATATATTAGTATGGTTGTATTTTAAAGATTATTTGCTTTTCCCACTTAGCAGGTTAATCAGAGAGAACCTAGTGTCAAGCTCTCCGTTCCCCTTTTTCCTTGAAATCGAGGCGTTGCGTGTTCATTGTTTTTTTTGCTACGTTTAATAAAATAATGTTTGCTACATCGAAAATGTATCGTAGATATTGTTCCAATATTTATCACGAAAATTTCATCCATCTGAAGCCATCAAAAGCCATAAACAATTTCAAATTTCTAATTAAAAAAACCAACCAACGTGAAATGTTAGTTTAAACGTAACAAAGGTCAAGAGCAACCAATTTTATGATTTCTTTTAAAAATAGACCTATTTTCATAAACTTTTACCTTTATTTTCTTTAATTATTTAAAATTAAATTATTACCTAAAATTTTAAAAAAAGAAAACAAAAACAACAATACCAGTACTAGATAAAATCCTCCACATTCTTCATACTCCTAGTCCAGCTAAAACAAGTATTTTTTCCATTTGAAGTAATTTTCTCACTGAAAATGCTAAAACTCGGGTAAAACGCGGAACAATGCTCTTAAATGCTGGCAGGAAGCTGACTGTATATTTATCTTGTGCAACAATAATAATTAAAGAGAAATAAAACAGAGGACAACTAGCTTAATTTATGAGGCAGTTAGACCAACTTTTGTTTTTAAAAATATTGAATATGGCACATCATGTATTTACTTACTTATATAAGTATACCTACTGTAGTCAAACATTGAGTTTTAATATTTAATTATTATGACAAAAAACAAGAAGAATTTACCTAAGTTACATACATATAAGAGAAAAAAATATTATTCAGATAATTTTTTATTTACATATTTTTTTTTTTATTTTTAGAAAAACTTGTGTTTCGTATTTCAAGTATGAAGATCAATTTTAGAAATAAAAAAACATTTGGCTCTTATAATAATTCTTATTACACGACTTTCGTAACTCAACCATATTATTAGTTACTAAGTAAAATCGATCACAATACTTTGTAAAATCAGACGATGCCACTATTGCATCTTTACTTTGACCTACTTCTTGTAACCTGATTTGATTGAAATTTGACAACTATATAACTAACTAAATGTTTTATTATTTTTTTAAGTTTATTTTTTTTCTCTTTAAGTTTCAACCCACAGTCAATTTTTTGTTTCAACCCATAGCCACTTAGGAAACGAAACCGTCCAGATATAGAACGCATAGAACGCATATCAGAGGACGGTTTTCAAGAAGCGCGGGTTCTAGTCCCGCTACGTTCAAATTTTTATATATTTTCTAAAAATGTTACTCGTCAAATCTTAAATAATTAATAGGACGATATCAGAAGCACTAGCTAGAATATAAAAAAAATATCAAAATTAGACCACCCAGTATAATTCTATACGCGGTAAAACACATGATAAATACAATCAAACCGAAAACCTTCTCTTTTTTGAACTTAGTTAACTACTAGCGTTATACAAAAAACACTACAACATTTTTTATTCCAATACAAACCAGACAGCTTAAAATATCACTTATAATTTAATATACTCGTATACCAACATTGGTTAATATCAACGTTATATCAAGTTATATAAAGCGAGGTTTTCGCTAAAACCTCGCTTTATATAACAGAAAGCAGATACATCTATCAAAAGTTACCGAACTCCATATAGAAATGACTACCACCAATTCACTAAGTAGGCCCAATTTTTCCAAACCCTTATCAACGGATTGTCTATGAAAGTCACGTATTATTCAATAAACCTAAAATTAATACTGTGTACGTGATTGGCATGGGGATGTCCAAAGTTTCGATGTAATGAAAAGGAGGTAGGAACTAGAGAAACTTGGAGGCGATAATTCATATATTTCTTTCTGTTGACTGGCTTACTTAATCAACTGTAATGGTCTTATATGATGAATAAAGTGTTATTAACTTAACGCTCTGTAGCTTCTTACCTTTTTTAACCGACTTTCAAAAAAGCAGGTTCTTAATTCGACTTTTTTTATATGTGTGTTACCGTAACTTTGTACTGTGTGAACAAATTTTGATGATACTTTTTTTATATGATAACTAGTGCTTCTGATGTAGTCCCATTTAAATTGAATTAAGATCTGACAAGTAGTTTTTGAGTTATTTGTAATAATGTTACTTTTTAGTGCATTTCTTATTTTTTTTCTTTTTAGTCGGTTTCCCTTTTTGTTAAAATTTTAATTATTCTAAGAGAGAAGTTAAGAAAAAATAGATAGATAAATTATAATATACATAGATATTATAAATAAATAATGTGTTTATGTGTAAATATAGCGCTTCCACAGTACGTTATATTGCGTAGACGAGAGAGAGAGTATTAATATATATAATATTTAAAACCTTATACACTATCTTATTTAAGGACATAAGTATGTAAGGGATACAAGTAGATCCATTGATGCGTAAAACACACGTTACTTTAGCAACGTGTATATCTCTTTTATATAAATGTATGCATAACACTTCACAGGCTGTGTAGTATTGATTTTATTAATTTACCATATTATATTCATACTCAATATTGCATTATTATAACCTTCCTACATTCCTTCTCTATATAACCTTAAACTATGCAAAATTTCATTTTCCGTCCTCGTAATTAAATAGGAATTTAAAGTGTATTTTTTTCATGTATTAATATAATGAATTTTAAGTATATATTTAATTCCAGTTAAATGAACATTAAACACTTTTCTCTAAAATATATTTAAAAACGATACTACCCTTTTTAAAGACGCTTCTATAATTATCACAAAAGGATCAATGATATGACAATTTCTTTTTTGAAAATTAAAATTCATTATTTAGACCACGAAAAAGTACTAATTAATTTTTAAAAATGCTTAAATATAAAAAAACTTATTTTTAAAACGTTGTCCACAACATTTATTAAGAAGTACTTAATTGCAAATGGCATTACGTAAATCAAGTTCCGGAAATATTAGATGCGAGAGAGATAAGAGCTAAATAAACAAAGACCGCATCTACACAAAGACTAAATGAACCATTACAAACATCTGGCAAACCAATTTTATTCTAATTTCGTTTTGATTAACTTTTTTTTATATAGACATATTAAAAGGTATACAAATGGGAAATCGTTTTTAAATGTCTTATATCTACCCAAAATTATTAGTTTGTGTACTTGGTGTGTGTATTATTTTGTGTTTGAATAATTGCATATTTAAAATAATACTTTTGTTGTTTTACTACAGCTTACAAATATCGGTACCAAATAAAAGAAAAGACGAATCTTTTGTAATTAAGAGAATCTAACCTTAATAGTCCTAATAGGTGGTCATAGATACAAATGTACCACCATACATGTTTCTTACTTATTCATTGTATTGCAAACAGAAACATTTTACATATATTTTTATTAGTTTCAAGTTTCTCATGGATTTAATGAGTAAGAGAGAGTTGTCTAATTATAAGACATTCTCTTTTGTGTGATTTGACATTATTTTTCAGGTCAGGTCATCAGTTTACCATGTAACCATGTAGCCATATGGTTCGAATCGTCGTAGTTTCGACCATGCTGCATCTACCGCTGCATATGCTTAATGCTTTCCGTATCCAGCGACTTCCAGCAACCTTAAACAGATCGTCGTATCACCTGATATGGTTCGTGTACTGACTATAAAATTTTAGACGGAGCCATGGAATATTCATCCTTATGCATTAATTTAATATTATGTCGTAACACGTAGGTTTAAATAAATACAGTATAAGATAGCAGACGTGTATCTTGACGCATCTGTAACATTGAGCTGCATAAATATAGGCCAAATTTGGAAAATATTGCGTAGTATGTAGCAGAATCTAGGTCGCCGAATTTGATTGAACTATCCATATATGCGTAAGTTCAAAGTTTCTAGTTTTTCAACAAAAAAAATCTTTAATGCGCTTAGGAAGTTATTAGGTAACTGATATGACTGTAAATAATAGATTTATGAAAAAAGTAGAGCATATGGAACTTTTTTCAATCAGTAAAGGGTAATTTATTTATTTAGCTCTTAAAACTATATTATTAGTTGAGTATCATTAAAAATTTCTCATTCCAATTTATATAATACTAGCGACCCGCACCGGCTTCGCACGGGTGGACATTTATTTTTTAAGCTCTCTGAAAAAAAAATCAGTAAATTTACTCGATTTGGCCGCGTCCGCTGCGTAGAGAGTCGGCAACCTGCTTCATAGATGTGCACCCCTCTCCCCTGCGGTTTCGCCGTGCGACACATATCGGCCGGCGGCCATCATTCATTTTAATACCAATTACAATTTTAAATTCGTAATATCTTTAGAATGGATTGTCATTCAAATAATTGTGATTCAAATAAAATAAAAAGTAATTTAAAGCTATTGAAACAATCTTGCTCAATAAATAGTTTATTTGGGTAAGGATTAATATTGGACGATAATATGATCAATAAACATAGGCTAATAATTTTAATTACTTTTATTCTATGGAAAAGTGGTTATAATGTCTAAAATATAATTGTTTGGTTTATACTATCGCGGACTTTTTTATAGGCATAATTGAGTTCTACAACTTTTCTATAGAAGTCAACCATACATCTCTAACCATTTAGGCAGCGTTCGCGAGAATCGTTAACATATGGCGGTTTTTTTGTCGACTTACTCCACAATTTTCACTACCACGAAAAATTATATCTATTTTCCAGGATAAAATATAGCCTATACGGATTCGGAAGGATCCCTCTAAGTAATGGTAAAAGAAATTTTGAAATCGGTCCAGTATTTTTTGAGCCTATTCAATACAAACATACAAAAATACATACAAAAATACAAAGGTTTCCTCTTTATAATATTAGTATAGATAACGAAAATAAACATCAAATCTGATCTAAATATCGAGGTACAAACTATTAAACATTTTCAGCCACTAGTGAACTTAACAAGGCTTAATATGTAATCCCTAGCGATATAGTCTTCGTATCAGTAATTTCAATTACAGCTCGCGATATCATGGTAGTCTCCATCAAACGTTGGGATTGATTAAAGCTATTAATAAAATATCTACGATCTTAGACATGTAGATTAACGTATACATGTACGAAAGGGATTTACGTATAGCGATAATATAGAAAATATATATTAGGGTTTCCACGTAGACGTTACTTTATAATTTTATTATATAAGCATAAATTAACATTAACAAAGAGGACATTGATCACAGTTATTTGGCAAGAAAGAATGCTATTGATTGAATATATTTGACATTTTAAAGTGTTAATCACATACTTAAGATAAGAAAATTTTTTTTAGAAAACGTTTAATATTTTGAGCGCAGCGGATAGTAAATGGAGACAGACGCGGATTTGAGTGCCGCTTCACATTTTTTCTCCAAACACTATATTCTCGAATTTCCATTCAAAATCGAAACTTTTGCGTTGAGTGATGAATCCCCACGCCGCGCGTTTTCTTGCCAAAATTAAATCACTCTCCCGACCGAACCCAAAAAACACGTTTACATCTGACCGAACCCAAAAAACACGTCTAGTTTAAGTCAGCCGCTGTGCCACTGCACTACGATGGGGTTAACAGAATTTAATTTCTGTATAAAACCAAAAACAAATAATTTGAGAAATAAATTCAATCATCAAATTTCTTTAATGTAAAAGTGGAATACATCCAGTAAAAAATAGTACATTCTATATATACATTAGTAGTTTACTCTGTTTGTAAATACATATTTTATTATTTTCACGCTGTATCCCGTTCATATGTTAGCTGTGGGCAGAGGGAACCAGAGAACCTAGTGATAAGACATTGTCCTTTAACATTTTTCCGTTCCCCATACAATATAATATTTTACAATTATTCGAATTTATGCAATATCTTGAAATAGAGTGGAAAGTAGCAAACGGAGTGTTACGCCACTTTGTTCACTCTAACTATCTTGCGACAGGATATAATGTGGACCTGCTAATTCGAATTTATAATATGATAGGTCTGAGGTAGGTTTTAATGTAGAGAAACTTGAACTTAAGTTTGGAATCTGTGACATGCTCTGCTAAAAAGTAACACGAAGTTATAAACTTTGTGGCTTGAATTTTGGTCTGCATACTGCATTGCTAGTAGAAAATGTTGTATGTTAATTCCTACCTTTGTAACTATATTACCTACATGAATTAATCGATGTTAAAAATAGAAATTTAGAAGTAATCAGAAACAATAACTAAAGCCAAACTTGGTGAATGTTACTATGCCTCTAAGTATAATATATTGTTAATAATTCATTTTTGTTACCTTCTTCTCTGTGTCTATAAATCATTCATATATTATTTTTGCTATCCAAGGTTCTTAAAAAAAATCTTTGACATTTACGAAGCCAGGAAAAATAGAAATGCTTTTGAGCATGTCTGCTATTATCTTCGCAACACGAATATCATGCAATATAAACTGAAAAGACTTAGTGATATATCATTTCGTATTCTAATATCTCTGGTGAAACTCAATCGTATTCTGCCTACTCCGTTTCTATCATTCTAATATAAACCTTGTTGTAACGTAATATGAGCTATGCATTATAGTCTTAGTACTCAGAGAGATATTGTACACAATTTATGCTGTATTATGTTAACAGATGTTACCAATAAGCAGATTAAGCTTTAGTACATTACAATAAGCAATAATGTACCAGTACATACACTTAGTAGGTGTATGTGCGTAATATAACAATGAGGGTCTTCAACGTAGTGGTGAAGTAGATTTTACACTATGTACTTATTGTACGTGTAATTGTTAGTTCAAATATAGTGAAATGCATTTATATAAATAGTTCTGAACTATATGTTACAACCAAAGTAATAAATCCAGATGTTATATAAACTTTTGGTCGTTATAAAAATCTAAACGTAAAGAGGACGGGGTTAGAATACAATTGCTGGTTAGCGTCCCGTAAGAGGCGGGTATCCCAGTAGTTTGGTGGTAGGAGGTTCATTCTCCGTCTGGCTCGTGACCAATATCATGTCAAAGACGAACCGCCAAATATCTTATGATGTGTTCCGGTTCGATGGCATGTAAGCCAGGTTTTCCTCTTTGGTCCTCGCGTGGTCATTACTACATACTATAATGTACAGTGCGTATATCCGTTAATTTGAAGGCATTAAAGTAGCTATATTTTAATTTTTTTTTGTAAACAATTATGTCTCCCAAAATATATTTTATTTATATTTTTTTAATAAAAAATGTCCTATATTCTTTTAATACCTCTAAAAATATGTGTACAAAATCTCATGATAATCGGTTGAGTAATTTTGGCGTAAAAGCGCAACAGATAAACTGACATTTATAATATCATAATAGTAGGAATTTACACAAATTATTCAAAGTGATATTTTTTGACTATGACAAGATTATCAGGAGAACAATAAAAATAACTGAAAATCAATAATTGGGTAGATTTGATTAGACTTTATAGATATAATATTGCACATTTTTTTTACTTTATTGGTATGTGGCGTGGCGTGTATTTTGCTCGCCTACGGGGTCACTAGTTTATGTGGGTAATTAAGTATGTAAAGAAATCGATAAAAACAATAAAATTACTTAGCCCTGAAATCGAAAAAAGACTATAATAACATATTCTTATTTTAATAACAAAATAAAAAATTAAATATAAACTTATTATATATAGTTTTTACATAAAAAATAAGTAGTTTTGTTATAAATTTGTCATAAATATTGAAGAATGATTGAAATGTCAATAGACAAGAATTTTCCTTCTCATTTTGTGCCTATTTTCCTGCTCGATGGGTATGTTTAGAGCCGTATCATCACAATATATTCAGCTAATATATATTACAAATATCTCGTCTTATAGTATCGCTACCAAGCAAGTGGATATATTTTAAAACAAAAACCGTTACTTTAATTAAGTATAACCTTACAAAACTTATAAAAAAGCGGCTTCCTGTATATGTTAGCAGGGTACTCCGAAATTATATATCTTGACATATGTTGACATACATATGTATTCCTTTCACCCATAACCACAAGTAAGCTGGAAAAATCTGTTTTAATTGTTCTATGTGCTTATTTCACGTGATTGTTGTTTTTTCAATACAATAAAGAATATATTATAACTTTTATTTTATTTGAGCTTAAGCACAATTAGCTATTGAACAACACTATAATTAATAAGCTGCTTATCTTCTTTCACACAACTATCGCTCTATGTTATTTTTGAGTGTTGAGTGGCGGAACTCAACACATCGCATTATCTTATCAAAGTAGAGAAATTAAAATAATTTATGTATAATCATTCCCCCGAGTGGGAATCGAACCCATAAACAAGTGCATTTGTCAGACGGTATCCCAATACGCCACGATACTCTCCTATTTGGACTTCATAATATAATTATAATAATATTGTAACATTATAATTGACTCTTATATTACGAGGTGATGATTGCATTTAGGCATAGTTTCTTTTTGGAAGCCCATTAATTAAACGACATATATTTATTAGCAAAACGTATTATTTTATTAAAACCCATTACATTAATAAAGGTATCGTGACAGTGGATCGGAACCTGACTATAACCGTGATTGTCGTGGATTCGATTCTCACTGTGTGGAAATATTTTTATATTTATATAATACTAGCGACCCGCCCCGGCTTCGCACGGATGGACATTTATTTTTTAAGTTCTCTGAAAAAAAAAGTCAGTAAATTTACTCGATTTGGCCGCGTCCGCTGCGTAGAGAGTCGGCAACCTGCTTCATAGATGTGTACCCCCCTCCCCTGCGGTTTCGCCGTGCGACACATATCGGCCGGCGGCCATCATTCATTTTAATACCAATTACAATTTTAAATTCGTAATATCTTTTGAATGGATTGTCCGATTGAAATAAAAAAAAAGTAATTTATAGCTATTGAATCAATCTTGCTCAATAAATAGTTTATTTGGATAAGGATTAATATTTGACGATAATATGATCAATAAACATAGGCTAATAATTTTAATTACTTTTATTCTATGGAAAAGTGGTTATAATGGCTAAAATATAAATGTTTGGTTTATACTATCGCGGACTTTTTTGTAGGCATTATTGACAACTTTTCTAAAGAAGTCAACCATACATCTCTAACCATTTAGGCAGCGTTCGCGAGAATCGTTAACGTACGGCAGTTTTTTCGTCGACTTACTCCACAATTTTCACTACCACGAAAAATCCTATCTATTTTCCGGGATAAAATATAGCCTATACGGATTCCGAAGAATCCCTCTAAGTAATGGTAAGTAAAAGAAATTTTGTAATCGGTCCAGTAGTTTTTGAGCCTATTCAATACAAACATACAAAAATACAAAGGTTTCCTCTTTATAATATTAGTATAGATATTAAAATATATTTTTTTTACCATGCGTGTCAATTGGCGGAACTACGCGCCACGTGGAGAGAAGATAAATAAAATAATTTAAATATAATCATTACTCCGAATGGGAATCAAACCCCAAACATCGAAAATTCGAGCGGAAAGCGACGAGTCTTTTAACACTAGACTCTATCTGACTACCCAAATATGCGGACTAAAGTGTGAAGATACTTTCTTTTGTTTCCCCTGCTCTGGTAAGACATAAGTATGGCGTTGATATCCGCCACTAAAACTGCAATGTTTTAAATTTGGGCGCAAGGCGAAGAATGGAGTGCTTTCACACTAAGTTCTTTCTAGCCTATCCTGCTATGCAAAAGGAAAGGCTTTTAAAGTTTTTTCAGTCTGACGTGGCGCAGAGGCACAAGCGACTGTATACGCGACAGACTGGATTCAGTTCTCACTCCAGGTAATGAAAATATTAAATAATATTTAGTATTTTCATTTCCATGCTTTGGTAACAAGGCAAAAGCGCGGCGTTGAGTTCCGGCTCTTAGCACGCAGTGCCTCAATTTGGTACAGAAATGTTAAAAGAGAACGGAGTATCTTAACACTAGAATCTAACACTAGAATCTCTTTGGTTCCCACTGCCTACCCTGCTACGTGCGGGATACAACGTAAAAAATATATAAAGTTCCTCTTCTAAATCTCATGGTTTAGTAAAAAAATGTTAAAAATGAGCTAATCTAATAATTTAATATTTGGTTATTTTTGTTTTATCGAACCTGATGACCGGAAAATCTTATTACACAGTCCACTTGAAATTTTGAATTATTAACGACAGGGAAGGGTTTATAATGATGCTGAGTGGGCAGAACCTGGCTTGCTTATAAATTTCACATAATAGCATTTTCAAGTATGTTAATTTAAAGTATTTTTGGTCTTTCTGTAACTTCCGCATTCCATAAGGGAAAAACAGAGAAAACTTTATGATAAATTTAAGTTCCTATACAAATGTTGTAGATCATCCTTGAATTATAATGAAAAAATAACTAAACATTTGTAAAATATAATTTATCAAACTTATAACTTTGCAGTTCAGTTGAAATGATCTAATTGTACGTATAGACTATGGGTTCGATATCTATTCGGGGTATTTTTTACGTTACTGATACTATTTTATACGAAAACACGTATTGTGTCTAGTTAAACGAAGAAATAGATAGAGAAGACTTTTATTCTGCGATTTAGTTTCTCATAATATTTAAGTACCTAGATAGTTATAGAAAAATAATATGTTATGTGTTTTCATATACATATATGCTTAAAATATAACATAAACATTTATAAAATAATATATTTTCACTGTTCAATGACATTAAACAATTTGTTTAAGCTTTCTAGCAATTCAATTTTAAACAACCTGAAAGTATACAATATCAATCAAACATGAATCTAATACAATACTAAACAAAATATTTAAACAATAATCCCAAAATGGCAAATTATCTAAACAATATATATAAATTACACATAATATTAAAACAATTTCACTAAATTTGCAAGCTTTTGTGCCCTAACTTGTTTTAGATAATGATCATCACAAACAATAGGCGTAATTACCCACAAGTTGTCCGCACATTTGCGATGCACTCATTAACCGCTATAGTAGCTTATTTGCGGTATACGAGTATTCAACATAGTAACAATAATGCTAATGGAATAGTGGCCGCAATCAAGAGATTGAAATCTTATATCTCAATGTTTGCTAACTACATACTGGCAAGTCCATTGAATTTGAATTATATGGAGTAGATATACGTGTTTAATATTTTTTTCGTAAATTTGATGGTTATTTATCGAAATCCAAAGGGTGAAAGAGTATAAGTAAAATATAAGATGCTTAATACTGGTACGATACCTTTTCTTACATCAATTATCAACACAGTATATTAAGTTATGAACCTAGTATAAACATATACAAGATTATATTATAATATCCATTAAAAAAAAACAAAAAAGATAGAAAGAGATCATCATCAACAGTTCATAAAAATTGAGTTCAGTTCTGTTCTTGGTGCCTCGAACGTGCCAGTTGAGCACAAATCACTTCACCAATGTCAAGTTGTATAGAGAATTCATACTACACATATATTTTTGACTTCTACTCATTGTGACATTATTCTATATAAAATTTTCGTAAAAAAAGAATTATTTGGGAAATAAATATTACATAAATAAAATTCACGTGCTTTTTTTATAAGCTACTCAATACAAAGTAATTCACAATTTTTAAATAAGAATTATAAAATTCAAATATAACTTAAAAATTATATTTAAAAAAAAAACAGTTTAACTACTCTTTATCCATATGTGTATTCAGTTCTAGTTTAATATGTTCTGTGGAGTAATCAAGATATGTTAATAAACGGCTTTGATACTCCAAGCTGTACAGACGCCATGTATGTTGACCGTTGCACTATTATATTTTCATTTAAGAAGAAATAATAACTACATAATAATTAAAAAAAATAAAATATACGAAAGAAAATGTGTATATGAATATCTAAATTCCTTTAAATTTTGAACCTGCTCCTACCTACCTTGATACTTCATAGTTAGTGCAATTTCGTTTGTGATAACTTAAATAGAACTCTTTGTAAATTGTTTAATCGTCTATTTATAAAATGATATATATTAAAAAAAATAATAAATAAGATTTTAATAAAATTACGAATATCTGAAAAACTACTCGTCAGAACTGAATTTAATTGTGTGTTCACATTAGAAGCACTATTATATAAAAAATAATTATCAAAATTGATTTACCTAGTAAAAAGTTATGCAGTAACGCATAAAAATTACAGTAACAATTCAATTGATAACCTCTTCCTTTTTTTTAGTTCAGGTTAAAAAATAGCACTTCCAATATGGTTACACGCTTAAAGAAATAAGTTTCTATTAATGTTTATTAAAAAAAAGCTATTATATATACATAATTACTTTTTTTTTAATATATATATATACCTATATATCAGATCGTCTTAGGCATTTTATTAAGCATTGATATAATCCAAGGTAGGACAGTTGCTAAGGACGTCCAAGTTCACTATAACTTTATCTTGTGAACTTTATAGTAATAGTGTACAATTAAGTCCCTTAACTTTCATATCTGGGACGTGTCTCAACGAGGGACCAACATAAATATATCTTTGAAGGCATATAAGGCTCATTATAGTTTACAAATGAGATGTACATAATATAGCAATATATTTCTTATAAAAATCTATTTTAACCGATTTTGAAAAAAAGGTAAGTTTATATCATATTTTTTTTCTGAGTGCAATTTTGACGTTTTTTTCTTTATGATACCTAGCACTTCTAATGAAGTCTTATTTAAATTTCGTTAATAGATGACGAGTAGTTTTCGAGTTATTCGTAATAATTTTTAATCTTTGGTTTAGAATTTCATAAGAAGTTTTTTTTTTTTGTTAAAATTACATACATACATACATAGCTTCACGCTGTATCCCGCATATAGCAGGGTAGGCACAGGGAACCTAGTGGTAAGACACTTCATTCCCCACTTTCCGTCGAATTGAGGCATTGTGTGCTGAGTGGAACTCAACGCCGCGCGTTGCCTTTTTACCAAACCCAGGAAATTGAAAATTCCATTAGTGGGAATCGAACCCACATCGCGTTTAAAGTGGCACGCTTGTGCCTCTGCGCCACGACAGGCGCAAAATGAATTGAATTTCAAATAATATTTCCGTATAAACTAAAATTCTTTGGATAACCACATCGAAAATATTATGAAATACAAAAATCACATGTGTATGTACCACATATACCGACATAGCTAGGTATCTTTTGTAAGATATATTGTCAATATTTGTTAAAATATATATTTCACCATTAAACAAACATTGATTTGCACAGGATCAACATGACAAATATTTTTCTTTCAATTCTTGCTATGCTATGAACGAAAGGAACCACAAAGAAATATTAAAAAGGGCTGCCAAGGGACTTCAAGGGAGGCGAATGAGGAAGGTAAAAGTCGTTTATTTACTTTGTGTTGACCGATCACGTATCGAAGAACACACACTGGTTTAATATTCACCATCAAAGAGCTTATTGAATATTTGATGAAACCAAAACCTCTAAGAAAGTTTTAAAAATAAAAGCATGTAACACGAGCTTCTGACACGATATGATTGATCACAATATTATATTAAAACGAACCCATATTATGATTAAAATATTATATAACACGTAATTCTGAAAATGTGGAGGCGTTATAAAATTTCAGGTTGCCTCTTTTATCAAGGTTACTTTGAAGGTCACGGGTTCATTCGCTTTACTATGTGTAGAATATGTTAGACATATCTATATGTCCTAGCATGTGGCTAGTATACAAATGTTTATTTCAAGCAGTAGAGTGGGTAATATTTATGGTATTAATTTCTGTATAAATAAAATTGTCTGTTTGCATTCCTTCCTTCATAAACTTTAAGCATGTTTATTTTCATATTCCATTAGTTAGCATATGTAATAAATCCCTAATTAAAAATAAAGAAAGTAACTAAAGTAACTACTATAATATAAGTAGTAATTGGTATTTGTTTAATTTTTGATAGAAAAAAAGTATTTGTTTTGATACGCTTAATATATTCGGCACCTCGCCGTTTCCCCACAATAAAGCAACTTACAAATAATTTAGCATAAAGTCTGACCAAGTTTTAATACTCATATTTCAAGTTCTTATGAAACCGTAAATAAAACCTTTTCAGAAAGGAAAATGATATAAGGCACAAATTCACCAACATACAACTTGAAAATATCCTTTCAACGTAACAAATGGAAATATAACGTTAATTTTCTTTGAGTTAAATTCACATAACATTTCTCTGTCACCATTAGTCAAAGTAAATTCTTCGTATTACCGTGAAGTATCTTTATTATTCGACTACAGTAAAATAACTGAATAATAAATACTTACCTATATGATATTATATTAAAAAATATTAAAAATAGAAAGGAAAATGAATCAAGTTTATAATTATTAAAGATTAAACGTTATATCCTGACATGATTTTTTAACCTTTTTTATGTATCTATTTCAAGATTCGTATATTTTACATATAAAAACAGATATAATTTTTTGGTCGAATCCTAGATATTATTAACTATAACTGAAGACCACACTTTCTTTTAACGGGATAGAAAAATGAAAATATATTAAATGAAACAAAACTATTTTAACCAGATTAGTCGCGTATATTTTAGTATTCAGAAATCGCGATATCGATCGATTGGAATATACGTGATTAATCCGGTTAAAATAGTTTCATTTAATATGTGTAATAATCGCGAAAATCAAAGAGCTCATTATGAAATGAAAATCATACTCCAAGTAGGGATTGAACTCACAACAATCACTTACGCAGTTGGACATTATTCCACTGCACTATAATGGCTTAAGCTATACATTATCATTTATAATATGACTGACGATTTCCGTAAAACAAAATGTAATAAAAAAATAATAAAAATTTTAGCTTCACACTTTATCCCGCTTAGCAAAGTAGTCAGCGTGAACCTAGTGTCAAGATACTCCAGTCGCTTTCCGCCCACATTTGAAACATTGCGAGTTGAGTGGCGGAACTCAACACCGCGTTTTTTTCCTCTCACAGTGATGAAATGAAAATAATTTAAATAAAAAAAATACATAAACCAAGAATAAAATTAATTATGGCAAAGTATCGCAATGTGGCTTCTGTGACCCTCAAGATTCGCAAATTATACCCAAAAACTTTATACGAATTAAGGAGAATATTGGATTTCCCCTAAATTGAAATTCCATATTATTACGCAAATTATGAAACGAGAAGACAAACAATTATTTTGGTTGGATTCTCGGCTTACCAAAAAAGGGAATCAAATTAACAACGACTAAATAAATACTGCGACATTGCTTATATAGTTTCTAAAAAATAAACTTTATTATATTTGAAGTGAAATAATTAACCGTTTCGTGAAATATAACGCCACGCTTTATGTGGCTTAAATATTAATTCAATTAGTATTCTAATACAAACTAGGAGCTTTCTTTACGAGTAAAATAAGGGTTACCTTAGCAACGTGTATGTCAGTTATATAAAAGTGTATGTAAGATTTATCTTATAGATTTAATGCATTTCTAATGGATGTTTATTACAAATATAAGCTTTCTGCACTCCTTCTCTATATAAACTTTAAGTATGCCAAATTTCATATTCCTACGACCGCATAATTTACGTAAAAAGGACTTTTAAGTTTTTGATTCACATATAAAGTTAACATTTTTTTGAGAACATTTGGACATTCACACTGATATTTAATAGATTGACAACTTAGTAGGTTTTAAATATTTTAAAAGTGTTAATCACATACTTAGGCACAGAAAAACGTTTTCAGAAAACGTATAGAAATTTGACCGTAGCGGGACTCGAACCCGCGCCACGTGGAAACCGTCCAAGCACTCTGACCGCTAAGCCATATGTAAGACTCGATCCCAAGCCTCTTGAAACTGTCAAGGCGTTCTGACGCGTTCCGTTTTCTAAAGAACTTCGATACTTTTAAAACCTATTGCATTTGATTATTAATGGCAAAAAATATTACACTAATCTCGCCTCGAATGCATCACCTTATGTATCTTTACCATATATAAAAAAAAGTGATACAATACTGATTTAATCAATTCCGAGAAATCCGATTATATGTAAGATTAATCTTTTTGGGGTATTAAAGCATATCACCGAGGACGAAAGGATTTTCTATTGAACGTGTACGTTATTATTTTCTGTCTGATACTTTTTAATAGAAGTATATAAAAGTGTAAGAAATGGTTTTACTTTTATTTATTTGAATGTTTTTACTTTGAAAAACATTATTATAGGTGAAAATTACTTAAAATTGTATTTCAAACTGAATTATATGGTATAACGAGCTCTGCCCGCGACTTCGTCCACAACAAAAAAGTTATATTATGTTAAAGTTATGATTTTTATAAAACAATAGTAGCATAAGTTACTACTATATTATATCAGCTACCTGCCAGTATAAGTCTCGTCAAAATCAGTCCAGCCATTTTAAAGATTAGCCGGAACAAACAGACATGCAGACAAAAATTGTGAAAATGTTATTTTTGTGTATGTACCGTAGATATATTCATATGTATAATAAAAAGCAGTTATTTAATATTACAAATAGACACTCAAATTTTATTTTGATTACAATTACTAATAATTATTTTTCTGATTAAAATTTTTTAGAAAGTCTATTTTCAAGACACTCTGTTCTTCATTCTCCGTCCAAAATTAAGACTGCATCGAATTACGCACTCAACGGACTTTATCTAATCAGTACGATAAAATGAAAATAATGGAAATATAATGACTCCTCAAGTAAGGATTGAACCCACATCAACCGTGCTTACAGTCAAACGCTTTCCCACTGCACTTCTAGTTATTGTTAACAATTTTTAGCTATATTAATGTAATTTAATTCTATGTCATATATAATAAGAATAATCGAGTTCAAAATATAATATTGAAGATCATGGTAGTACCTTTTCATATATTTTGCATCTACTACAAAGCGTAGGTTATATTAAAATGATAAGCGTAAATTGAGTTTACCAAATTTTCCTGTTGTGTTTTTATAAAGGATTTTTTAATGTTTACGGTGATAAAAAATATATTGTTAGATTTTAACAAAAGAAAACAGGCTTCAAATAAAATGCACTTGAAAATAACATTATTACGAATGATTCAAAAAATTCCTAATTCAAATGGAACCACATCTGATGCACAAACTATGCATTACCACAAATAAAAAATGCAGCCAAATTGATAACTTACTCCATTTTTTTAAATCGGTTAAAAGACTATAATCTTAATTATTATTATCTATTAATTTATATATAAATACGTGAAGCAAAATCTTATAGTTTACATAGAGAAGGAGTGCAGAATGCTAACAATTTTTTTTAAATAATGCATAAAAGTATATTAAATTAGCAAAATAAATGTTACACACACTACCATGGTTTGACATCTATGTTTATACAAAGTGACATATACATTGCTAAAAACAACGCGTTGTTAACGCGCCAACGGGGACACTAGTACATGAAAATTCTGCAATGTAAAGTAATCCTTATCTAAGAACATTAAGACATTTTATCTTACAATTAACCTTGGTTATATGCTATTAATATATTTACTTTCATACCAATCTAATTGGAAATGAAAACGATACCTAATTTAAAAGAATATCATATGTATCAAACAAAATAAAGGTATCCTTTTTTTATATTTAAACCGACTTCAAAACGAAGGTTCTCAATTCGACAATTTTTTTTATGGGTCACCGTATATTTTTTTACTGGATAAACTAATTTTGTTGATACTATTTTGTATGATAGCTAGTGTATCTGTTGATGGATGGGACCACCTTTATACTCGTAAATA
>JAKGSA010000121.1:1753868-1786734 GCA_033558755.1 Philaethria dido
TATTTCTATATTTAATTTTTTTTATATTTCCTGTTTATATAAAGCAGCAGTTTTAGTGTTCTATATATTAGTATTTCGAAGAGACTGCATTTTCCTAAAAAACTGCGAACAGAAGAATATAACAATTAGTATATTTAAAGAGCCTAGAAGTACAAAAATCGAATATTTCTTAAATCCAAACCAAACTAAAAATATAATGTGTTTAATAAACACTTTCATATAAAATTAAATCTACATTTGTAAGACAACAAACACCCCGTAATTTACGTTTTAAGGGGACTAATATTTACAATAAATATACTATTACCCATGGAATGTAGAGAATTTTCTCGCCTAAATTTCATAGATAATATGTATTATAAGACATTTATTCCTATAAATTTAATTAAAAATATTATACTCACAAATTTTTCAGCTTCAAAATATATTTCTGAATAGATTGGAGGTTGAATGTTATGCTTATCTACATCACAAGCTTTTCTAATCGTTTATAAATAAAAAAAAGCATAAAATTTATTTGTTACATTCGCAAGGTGTGTTCGGACGGTAATACTATTTTGTGATTTACGGCTATTTATGCTTGCGCAGTGTTCAAAAGCGTGTTAAGGTTTACAAAGCGCGAGGACGCAATTTTTCACCCTTGTTTGCACGATGATTTATGTTTACAATATAATTTATTGTTCTCATTACAATCTTATTTTTTGACGTGACAAAGGAAAATTTCTTTTCTTTAGATGAAAAATATAAACACGTTTTAATATTATTTTTTTGAGCTTCACGTTTTATACCGCGTAGCAGAGTAGCCAGAGAAAACCTACAGTCAAGACACTATTTTTTACTTTCTGATTTGTTTCTTTATCGTTACCTATTTCCGTTACATTGAATTTCAAATCACAACAATTCTAAAACAAATTTACTTCAAAAAGATAAACAGGACATTATTCTACTATACCAAATTTGACATTTACCCAGAACAAGGGAATCCATAACAAAAACAATATTAAATCGAAAATAAAAAAAAACCCATTGCAATAAGTTATACGCAAATAAAAAAATATTCAATTTTACACTAAAAATATAACACATTATATTAGAAAAGATTTGATGATCTTTAAACTATTGCTTTTACCAAACATAACTAAGTATCACCGCAAAAAAAACGCATCGAAATTGGTCAATCTATTTTAGAGCTATGATGTCATAGATACACACACAAACAGACATCAATCTATAGCACCCCTCTTTTCGCGTTGAGGGTTAAAAAAACTCAGTAACGAACCACACAGGTCCTGAAAATCATTTAAAATTCCATTTGAGTGAAACGGCGGCGAAATGTCAATTTTAATTTTATTAATCTATGAAGCAGCGGCCCAAAGCTCATTAAACTAGATCTGCGAATATTTTTGCTACGTTCAGTTATTTCATTTTCACCATTTATATTCTCACGAGACTACATATCGTCTAAATTGAAGTTTTATAATATTTTTTTCTATTATGTCATATGATATTATGAAACGGATAGTACAAATAATTGACTAACAGTTACTGACAACCTATTCAGTTATAAACATTTTCCAATTAATGTATCGTTATAATAATCCTAAAACTTAAATTGTAGCTAAAAATATCTGTTATATTGCATCTTTAAAATTTTATAAGCTTTATTTTCAAGTTTTAAATGAGTAAGCAAATAGTACTACTATTACGCCTGCAAAATCGTTCAATAATTAAAGTAAAATATTACAATAGTTTTAACTAAAAAAGATAACAATTCAATAATTAACTAATTAATTTAAAAATTTAATTTAATTTAACTTCACGCTGTATCCCGCATATAGCAGGGTAGGCAGAGGGAACAAGAGAACCTAGTGTTAAGACACTCACACTTTCCGCCGAATTGAGGCATTGCGTGTTGAGTGGCGGAACTCAACGCCGCGCTTTGCCTTGTTACCAAACCCAAGAGATGAAAATACTAAATTTTACATTTCCTGGAGTGGGAATCGAACCCACAACCTGTCGCGTTTACAGTCAAATCAAAAAATGTTATATAAAATGATTGCGAAATAATGTCGAGTGTCTTAAAAAACGTAACAAGCGTGTTGAAGATGGATACTGGATAGTATTAATAAAATTCTTATGGCACCAATTTTTTTTCAGTCTCTCCAACGCATTATCTATGACAGACACGTATTATTCTATAAACCTAAAATTAATACTATGTACGTGACTGGCATTTACAAATACCACTTGCCTTTGTTTTGTTGTAATGAAACTTAGACAAAGGCGCAAAATATTTACTAAAGTGTCCCACTTCTAGATTACTATTACTATTTTTTTATCTAATGGACTTCACTATGCCTGTCGTGGCGCAGAGGCACAAGCGTGCGACTGTAAACGCGACAGGTTGTGGGTTCGATTCCCACTCTAGGAAATGGATTATTTCATTTCCTGGGCTTAGTAACAAGGCGAAGCGCGGCGTTGAGTTGCGCCACTCAGCACGCAATGCCTCAATTCGGCGGAAAGTGGGGAACGGAATTGTTGTAAGAGAACGGAGTGAGTTGAGACACTAGGTTCTCAAGTTCCCTGTGTCTATGCTGCTATATGCGGGTTTCACCGTGAAGTTAAAAAAAATACATAGTACAATGGGACAGTTTTCGATTGTTTTACTTTACTTTGGTTGTAAGTACGATTCCCACCCGGAAGAGTGATATTTAAATTATTTCAATTTTCCTTAGTCTAATAAGACTATCACACAGGTAGCGTTACTCTACACGCAATGTCTTTGGACGACATTAGGCGGAAAGTAAAGAACGAAGTGTTCAGTGCACTTCGTTCTCTATTTCCTGATTATTGATAAGCATCTTCGATTATCTACTTCAAGCTATTATATATATTATTATATATATATATATTCTATATGTATGAAGGATTAACGTAGAAGTCCTTAAAAAATTAAAATATGGTAAGGTTTTTTTTTGTAACCCACTCTCCCTACAGAAATATTTATATCACTCTTTAAGAATTCTTTTCTCAAAGAAAAATTAATGTCCACAAAGGGACAAAACAGTTCAGGAAATGCAAATTCAAATATATTATTTTAAATTAAAAATATGATAACAATGGAATTCTTTCATAACAAAACTTGAATGGATCAACCCGCTCTAATAATATAGCGTAATGAATTTTATTACGTCCGATAAAAGGGACCGCTCATTGCCCCAAGAGTTTCAGGGGTGCGCAATCCTTTATTAATTAAAGTAAGTTAGATTTAAATATGAAATGAATTGGAAAATTGTTTAAAGGAAACCGTAATTAATTACACCATTGTATTAAGATCAAGTATTAGTTTTGATTAAGTTGTTATAAGCTGTATTGGAAATGAATATATGCTGGTATTAGCCTTTGTTAGATATTGAAATTTATTTTTATTTATTTATATTATTATAAAACGTATTGGCTTTCTTTTTTTTTCTTAAAAAAATAAATAAAGCTCAAAAACTCAACAAATATATCTAGAATGATTTTATTCCGTCAAAAACATAAATGTAAATATGATAGCTAAGTATAGCAAACGAGACAATTAAGAATATGCTTAGTAAGTGACTGCTAGATAAGACACAGCTGAAACTACCGACCGTAGAAAGCCAAAACTTAGCGTGTAGGTTCCTTGGGAAGTGCAAAGGAGAATTGAAACAGGATTTCACCAAATTCTTCCGGGAAAAAGGAAAAAAAGGCAACCATAGTTGCGGGCTAGACCTAAAATTATTATTGAAATATTAATAGATGCCAAGTTTCGAAAATTGTCCTGAAATTTATTTACAAGCAAATAAATAAATTAAAGTTTAATGTTTGACTTTGAATTCTACTTAGTCTAAGAGATTGTAATTCATAAATTTAATTTCATGTTTATATGTTAAATAAAGGCCATCGTGGCGTTGTTGGATAGCGTCTGACTGTACACGCGATTGGTTGTGGGTTCGACTCCTACTTGGGCGAAAAATACTTTAAATCTAAAGTATTTTTATTTATCTGCTCTGGTAAGACAAAACACATCATTTAGTTTCGTTACACAATACACTATGTTTAGAATTTGGGCGGAAATCGCCAAACGGAGTGTCTGGTCCCAAGGTTCTCTCTTACCTGCTAGGAGAGTGAAGCTGATATGATTCAAAATGGCTTCAAGTCACATAATATTACGTTAGGCAGCTGCGTTACAAGTGGAACTTGATTGGTCACGTATCTAGATGACATTGTTATTGTTAATTAGACTACTAATTAGGTCATAATTCTATGGTACTCACAAACTAACAATATATACTTAGCTAATACATAAATTGTGTACTAAATATATTTATTTCATAATTTTATGTGTTCTATAAATAATAATTTTAAAGTATAAGTAACAAATTGAATATAAACACGATTAGTTATGGGTTCGATTCCCAAATGGAAATATGGAATATTATATGGGAATATTCATCATAACATCTTTAACAACTTAACGCCTGTTGTGGAACAGAGGCACAAGCGTGCGACTGTAAACGTGACAGGTTGTGGGTTCGATTCCCTCGCCAGGAAATGTAAGTACTTTCATTTCATGGGTCTGTTAACAAGGCAAAGCGCGGCATTTAGTTCAACACGCAATTCGGCGGAAAGTGGGGAACGGGGTGTCTTAATACTAAGTTCTCAGGTTCCCTCTGCCTACCCTCCTATATACGGGATACAGCGTGAAAGTGAGAAAAAAAATATAGTAATATTATATTTCAGTTATGTTCATTTCTCCACATCTCCACATCAGATGGAAGCTAACTTCTATCTAAATTTAAATTCTCTAAAGAACAGAGAGTCTTGCCGCTAAATTCCGACTAGCCTGTTATGCATAAAAGCATAAGGCAACTTTTTGCATTTATTACGATAAAGCGTCCAAGGCAATTCGTTTCATGAGTAAACAGTACACTATCATGTTCTTCCTTTTTTCACATAAGAAAGATATAGTATAAATATTATTAAAAATAGGACGTATGAAGCAGGCAAGGGAGGTAGGGGAAGAACTCGGTATCTTCGAGAACACAGTATGGAAGATACTGGAGGAAGGTCACGTAAAAAGCATGAGGCGTAAAGCTTGGCGCTCCGTTCTCTCTACCTACTCCGATAAGGATAAAGCGTGAAACTAAGTAAAAAAGAATTAAAGATTGTAAATGTATAAAAAGTACTTTTACTAACTAAAACTACCTTAACTAAACTTTATTTATTATAAACTTTATTGTTCCAGATAGTGTATATGGGCGCAATACTATATGTAATGATTTTATTATTTTAAAATTGTTAATTATATTTAAGATTTGTATTTCCTTTAGTTTAAGTTAGTTAAATGTTTAAAATGTTCGCAGTTTAGAGTAACACTTATATTGTCGTCTGCATTGCATTTTTATGAGCTGACAGCTCTCCACTTAATATTTCTCTAAATATTTATATTAACATGAGTATTGCATTAGTTGTGTTCCCATAAGTTAAAATAGAGTTGACAGCCTCCACTTACTATTTAAAATAACATTTATATTCGTAAGTTTTTGTCGATAAGCTAACATTCCTCATGCACTTGAAAACAGCCCTTATAATTTAAGCTCACATTCCTTTTAAATGTTATTAAGGTCTATTTTGTAAGTTTCTCACGAAACCCCCACCAAACAAGTTACTGTGTATATAAACTATAAGATTTACTTAGTTGACACTCTTCGATTTCTGTATTCAACGCATCAAGTTGTTTTTGAATATTAAAGAATATATTTGTAATAAATATTATAAAATCAAGTAATAAAATAACTTAGCCATCCTGAAAATGAACTAAGACCTATAAGCCTGCATTTTAATTGTGAAAATGGATCCTGTACAACAATATACCAATATATCGCCGACATGTACAATTTCATTAACAATGCTGGAGCCTCCATTTAAGCAAAGAAATGCTTGTATTTGGCTGCTCCGCTCTTCTTGTCTAGTAAACTATAGTATTTTGAATAATGGTGATTTTCATAATATCTTACAATAATATACTTAGTAAAAAAAACAGATAACAAGAGTAGGTATCGGAAATAAACACTCTGAAATATTTAGCTTAAGTAAGAATACAAATATAAAGTCCTTAGTAATATATGAGTGATCTATCTTTCGTCCCATTGTCCCCGTTAGAAGCATATTATATACGTAAAAAAATACATAGATTACTGGTACCTATTTAAGGTGGTATATAAAGAAGATTTGATTACTTGTTGTACTGTACTTAATTACTTTACTTATTTTACTTTACTTATTAATATATATTTAATTACAGATATAATTACAATTACACACACAAACATACATACACTTAGATAGATATAGGAAAAACGTAAAATGGGTAAACATATAGTTAGTGCGTTTGTGGCCGGGAGGTGAACGACTCAGACCCGAAAACTACATAAAATATTATAATCCAAATATTATATATTAAGTAATGAATTCGAATCATACGAAGTATAAATGTCTTGTAAAGTAGATAAATACAACATTATTTTTTTTATTATTATTTAAAAATAATAAGTAACATAAAATAAATAAAATTGTATAAGTAAAAGCTCTCATGTTAGATGTAGGTAGCACTAGTACCTATTATGAAAATATTTACACATTAATCATAACATATACCATTACATAATTACATTGCAGTACAAATCTATATAATTCAAATACAATATTACAAACACAAAATGGTGAACCAAAGCAAACAGAAGTAATAATCAAATAGAAAGCATGATATTCATTAGTACAACATAAACATGCTCATATATTCACATAAGTTATGGCAAAGTTTGTCACGACTCGGTGATCACGTCTTGAGACTGTCATTAGAGAGACAGTTTGAAGCTAATTCGGATACTCCGCTGACATGGCACTCGCGATTAAATGGTGACTAAGTACCTATGTATGTAAAGGAAAATTTGACGTTTCATATAAATTTATGTACATATTAATACGTGAAGCAAAATCTTTGTACCCCTTTTTACGAGAATTACGCGGACGGAGGAGCATGAAACTTGGCACACTTATAGCTTATATAGCGAAGGAGTGCTGAATGATAATTTAATTTAAAAAAATTAAATTATCATTCAGCACTCAAAAAATGCATATAAAATGTATTAATTTAATAAAATAAATGGTACACATATTACTATGGTTTGACATCACGTTTATATAAAGTGAAATATACGTCGCTAGGTAACGCGTTCTTAACACGTCAAAGGGACACTAGTATTATATATTCGATGCTACTTAAAGATAATTAAGATTTGTTACGAAAACAAATAAAATGCACAAAAAAGTAAGATTTTTACGAATAGCTCAAAAACTGCTCGTCAAATCTTAACTGAATTTAAATTGGACCACATCAGAAGATGTGGTCTGTATCTGTATATGCTGCTGTATCTGCTGCTGAGTGCTGAGTGGCGGTGTAGTGCTAGTGCCTCTGCGCCACGACAGGCGTTATCAATATTAATTAGTTTTAAATTGACACTTACTTTCATTGGAAACTCTATTCGTGTAAACAAATTCAATTTACAAACATACTCGTACATGCGAACATGTCAAAGACTTAAAGTGCATATTACTTATACATAACAATTTACTAATTGCTTCAGTCAACTTGCTAACTTACAGTATTTAACGTGCACTGGAACAAATACTAGAAATGTCGGTATCTAATATACAAGAATACACCTACAGAATTCCACATTTCAAGCAAAATAATTATATTTCTAAAGAAAATAATGTTTTAAAACATATGAAATTTATAACAATATGTGAAGCTCTATTAGGCATACATCGCCTATACTTATATAAATTTAGTAAATGCACAATGCACTTGAGTAAAACTTATAGTGTTACCCTAATGATTGTTACAGTCTCTTTCTTATTAGCAAGTGATTTGCTTAATGTGTACCACGTTATGTATAGAGACAGCAACTGTATCGAATATATATTATTGAGTTTCAACGCTTTATGGATACAGAAAAGAACATTAAACATGTTCTTTAAAAAAGTACAACTTTTTGACGAAATGTTGAACATTGACAATGATGTTGCTGTAACGACACCTGCGATGTGGTATTTAGTTGGAATCAGTCTTTCTATCATATATAATGTGATAGATAATTTATTAAGCTTTGCTTTTGTTAGATTATATAATGAAAATGATATATTAAGTAACTCGCTACACGCCTTGTATTTACCCATCACTGTACATGATAGCGAAATGATATTCATTTGCATATTACTCGTAATTATTTCAAGGAGACTTCAAGTACTAAAGGCACATATAGAAAAAGTTTATGCAGAAAAAGGTAAAAGGACGAGTCAAGACAAGTTTGAAGCGTTGTCAGACAAAGCAAACTTCGATGTAAGTGGTCTACATAAAGTTTATGATTCGTTGCATATTTGCTCCGAGGTGCTGAATTCTGTCATGAGCTTTCCGGTAAAGTTTTAATTCTATTTAACTTTTCCTTATATATACTATTATTTTCCTTACTAATTTGCTTTCCAATGTTATAACTGTTACCTGAACTGTATTTCATTTTTTTTGCATCTTCACGCTTTATTTCAAGGAAGTCAGAGAAATCTAATGTTAAGGCACTGCGATCACCACCTTCTATCAAAATTTAATTGTAACCGAGCGCAGTAACAAAAAAAAATTAAATGTATTCATTCTCCGAGTGAGAATTGAACCTACAACCAGTGAGTATAATTTACAGTCAGATTCTATCCCACTGCGCAACAATAGTCTCATAATTTGCTTCGTAATGTTATAATGATTACCTAAATTGTAATTCAATAGCAATAAATCGTATTTGTTTATTTTATAGGTCCTAGTTATGATATCGACGTCAGCCATATCGACGATTATGCTGATAAAGAATTTTATAATATTTTTTCAGCAAACGTCCGTAATTCCATCTGGGTATAATACTACAAAGGTACAATAAACAGCAAATAATGAATAGTATTACTTGTATTTCAATTCATAGTTATTTTGATGTAATATAAGTACAATTTTTGGTCAATTGAATTGGTCTCCTATATTCTTTGTATAATAAGGTACATTCTATTAGTGCCTATGGTGTTTTTCTTAAGTTCACGCTGTATCCCACAAATAGCAGAGGCAGAGGGAACCTGAGAACCTAATGTTAAGACACCGTTCCGTTCCGTTCCGTTCCACATAGTGTTTATTTCTTTTATAAATTAAATTATGTCCAGATTATTAAAATTAAGTAATAATTTTAAACATTTTTATAACTTAAAGGGGTATGACTTTCAAGTTAGACTTCGTTTGCTATTTACAGTTTTATCAAACAGCCACAGCATTTGTGTTTGTGCGCTGCCTAAAATACACATTGTTCGTGATTTTTCCTTGTTACATTGCAAATATTACCAAAAGTCGAGCTGCATCTATACGAAGTACTCTATACGCCGCTTTAAGTAACCAGAAGCTAGGTAAGATATTTCGAAATGTATGATATTTTGGGTCACTATTGTCTTATTTTCTCTGTAACAAGTATCAATTTTCTTTACATTTTTTGTCACCTTACCCGCCTAGGAGGGTAGTTGTATAATCTGGTGACAGACACTCCGTTTTCCACTTTCAGATTGAATTTAAGACACCTGTTAAGTGGCAAATGTCAACGACGCACTTTGTCTGAACAGAGGGGAGAAAATGTAAATAATTTAAATATTATCATTGAGAGGGAATAGAATCCATGACCTCGCATTTAGCCAGACACTGCGCCACGATGGACATTTTTTGAATTACGTTATTTTACTTCAAGACACTTTATTAACTTCATCTATATAAATATCTATCTATCTATAAACGTAAGAAAATCTTGCATTAAGTAATTTTTGCCTACTTCTTGTTATTACATTACCCTTAGATTATTTTATCGATTTTTATTGTATTTGTTTTTTTATTTAGATATTATCGAAAGACGAAAACTAAAAGCATTCTTCCTGTTGACATGCGAACGCAACTTCACATATACACTGTGGAGAGTACTGAATATGGACATGTCTCTACCAGTTGGCTACTGTAGTGTTTGTATCACTTATCTCATCATTGCTATACAATTCTCAAGATTTATATATTAGCAAAATGCTTTATCCCGCATAACAAGGTAGTTAAAGAGAACCTAGTGTCACCTAATGTCAAGACACTTCGTTCACCTCTTTTGAGTTTCGCCACTGAACATGGAATGTCTAAAAGTCGGACGAAAGCTGCGAACGGAGTGATTTTTATATTAAATAAATATTTAAATGTAATTCTTCTGAATTTAATAGTTATGTATTATTATCTTTTATTAATAAAACATATTTTGTTATTCATTAAGTTAGTGACATCGTACAGCCGAAGTTACAGCCGTAGAAAGCTAGAATTTTGCATGGACGGAATGTAAGGAACTAATAAGAGAATATTTCCGAAATTCCTACTAAGAAGTGGTAATACGGGATTTTATAAAGTCGAAACTACAGAAAATAAGGTCTTTGCAAAGGAAGTTGTCAGTAAAAACTGGTTACGAATAAAACATTTTTAAATTTTCTATGTATTTTCTATGCATAATTAATTTATAATAAACATTTGATATTACATTTGAGAAACATTTTTAACAAAAAAAGAAACATGATTTTAAATGTGAAATAGACATGATGTATTTAGTATGTAATAAGTATAGTTTATACAGGATAATAGAGATAAATTTAAAATTTTGTAATCGTATTACAATACATGTATAATAAGAATTTTTTATTTTCTTTCCTTCACTTATAACAACATAGACGTCATATTTCAGGTATTAATAACATAAAACATAATTCTAATGTGATCAAAAGAAAACATTTAATTTTTCAAATTTAAAACAATACATACTAAAATATTTAATAAAATATACGCTGTCAGCTATACACATCCCTCACTGCGCTAAAACGTTAATAAATCTGAATATTTACCGATATAATCAAAACAATTTTACTATGACAGCTTAATAATGGAGAGCTTTTTGCCGTTAAATAAAAAATTCAAAGGAAATTAATCTTTAGGGAGTGAAAACTCTGTTGACAAAATTATCTCAAATAAGCTCGTTATCTGACACGGTGATTGAGGTCGCTCTCGGGATTCCAAAATGCCATCGTATTTGGAAAATGAAATTGTGTCACTCATTGGTGGAAATGTTTTAAGCTTTCATTTATATACTAAAGTTTATTAGTATTTTAGTATTAATTTGTTATATGTAAATAAAAGCTTCAGCTTCATGCTATATCCCGCATATAGCATGGCAGGTAGAGGGAATCTAGTGCTAAGACACTCCGTTCCCCACTAACAAAAATATTTATAAAATATCAAAAGTATTAGTAGTGGAGTATAAAAATGTTAAAAGTGAACGGAGTGTCTTAGCACTAAGTTTTCTGGTTTCCTCTGCCTACCCTGCTATATGCGGGAAGCTAAAAAAAGCATTACAACTTCCCATTTTATTCTATATCTATTAGATACAAAAAAATAGATTTGCAAGGCAATTAGGAACTAAATAGGAGATACATTTCTGATAGAAGCTTTTTTAAAGTTATTTTCAAACCCATGACCCACCGATACAAGGCTTTATAGTTATTTAGGTCAAATACCACACTAATATGTATGTGTAAACATACACATATGAGACTTAAAATTCCGTTTTCCCATTTGAGAAGATGAAAACGTCATCTGAAGTCAAGCTTACCTACAAGTTAAATTTCACCTTACTACGTCCTGAAGTTTGAGCTATTCGTTGGCTATAAAATCATTGTGAAATTAAAAAAAAAAATATTCCATTACACCACACTTAGAACTATCTTCTTTTGCGAGTATTGAATATTTATTAACGTTTTAAGTTAAAATCATTTTTTTTAATCAACATAAAGAAAATTTACATTAAGTGCTCAAGTATTTGGAAATTGACACTAAATCAAGAGAATTAGAATTATAATTTAAAGATCTTTATAAATTTATGTAGCCATTATGGAACAGACATCTCAGATATCAAAATAAATTGGAAACTTAAGACAAAAAGATATTATTTTTAAACTCGAGAAATTAATCTAAGATGACTATGAGGCATGGCGCAGTGGCGTAGATACTGAATGTATACATGATAGTTAACAGTTCTATTCCCCGTGGACAGAAGTGATTATATTTAAAAAATAGGCTATCACAGTATACCTGACGGATGTGAAACATTCAACATAATACCTAATTTTAATGATTCCACTTTTTTAAACACTTTAGACGATTTAATATTCGGTCTCAAATAAGAAAATGCCATACGCTTTACGTATACTAGAAGTACCTATGTGCTGAGTATACCATTTAAATAATAAAATTTACAAGGATTCCAATCCAATCCAATAAAAATAATGCAAAAAATTCTAGCAATCTATGAATTCACTGTGCGGGTGCTCATCGCGCTGCAGAGAGAGGAATTTTTAGAGTGCCTAAAAATTACGACCCAAGTGTAAGCTTAAGGTGTGCCTTATAGGGGACCATGGGCAGGAGCATATATACAGGCATAGAGGGAGTATTGAGTGGCAGCGTGGAAGGGGCATGATGACATCAAAATTTCATGTCGATTGCCGTGACGTTAAGACACCAGTAAACAATGGAATGTCTATACTATGTTCAATTTCGATATAAAATCTAATGTCCACGAGATCATCAAAGTATCTAATTATGTATAATACTTACTAAACAAACTTAGTTATGTGACACATAGCAGTAGCACGCTTAAAGCTAAAACAATAAAACAACACCAACTTGGTTATACGAATAGATTGCATCACTTTAATATAATTTGCATACAAGTGAGGAGAGTTTCGTGCATATTTAAACTTGTATAACACAACGAACTTATCCTTAAACATACCTACGCCATGTATGTAATGATCAAGAATTCTATAAAAATAAAAAAAGCCTCACGCTTTAAATTAAAATGGGGTGTCTTAACACTAGATTCTCTAGTCCCCTTTGCCTACACCGCTGTATGCGGAATACAACGTGAAGTTAAAAAAATATATATAAGTGCGGCGTTATAAGTTGTGGGAGGTAAACATATGGAAATCTAAAGGTTTTTAGTGAAATATGCGAATAGTATCGTATCTCATCGTATATTAAAGTTTACTTTTATTATTTAAATGGCCTAAGTTAACATTTAGGATAACTTAGTATTCAAACACGAAGTGTCTGAATACCTCCACTTTTGAAAGATGGCCGAAGTTAAAACTATGCGTATTGAGTGGTGAAACTTAACGCCGCACTTTTCTTATTGGAATGGAGAAAATAATATTATTTAAATATTATTAAAATATTAGCTTTTGCCTGCGGTTTCGCTCGCGTGGTCAGTGCCAGTCCATTCTACATATTATAATGTATAGTACGTATATGCGTTTATTTAAAGGCTTCCAAGTAGCTAGATTTTTTATTATTTGACCAACAATTATGTCAATAAATGAATATTTAATAAAACCTATCTTATTTCCTTTTTAATACCTCTTAAAATATGAGTAGAAAGTTTCATGATAACCGGTTGAGTAGTTATGAAGTGAAAGTGTGACAAACAGACTTACATTCAAATTTATAATATTAGTAGGGACGTAACGAGGATCTATATGCTCTCTGACCAACTGGATAATATTTTTATATATGCCTCATTCCTATATTAAAATTCAGAAAAAACTAAAATCAAACAACGGAAGTGTAAGTAAGATATACAACTAAATACTTTTTAATCATAAAAGTAAAAACTCATGTGATATACAAATTGCATTAAATTATATTGCTGTTACTTTTAATTTCATTGTTCTAGTTGTAAGTACTAGTGCAATAAATTGGACGAGTCCCAGACGTCTGGAGGTTTTATTTCACTATAGTAAAGAAGTGTTTGTTAATTGTACTGTTGGGATAATTGTCTTATCTTAGTAAATTTGAAAACTATAAGTCTTAGCTTTTAAACTAATTTAAAAGAGAAGTCTTTATGAAATAGAATATTATATTGAAATAATGTGTGAAAATTTGGAAAATTATTTTTATTCGTGTTTCTAGGATAACATTTTCAACATTTAAGAAAAACGCCTGTGGTTGGGTAGAGGCACGAGCGTGCGACTGTAAACGCGACAGGTAGTGGGCTCGATTCCCACTCCAGGGAATGTAAAAGTTTAGTATTTTTATTTCCTGGGTTTGGTAACAAGGCCAAGCGCGGCGTTGAGTTCTGCCACTCAGCACACAATGCCTCAATTCGGTGGAAGTGGGGAACGGAACTTAACACTAGGTTCTCAGGTTCCCTCTGCCTACCCTGCTATATGCTGGATACAGCGTGAAACTAAAAAAATCCCAAAAAGTGATACCATCCCCATAAATATGTTTTCAATATAAGCACAATAAATAACATGTCAACTATGAAACAGCAACGTCAATTACTAACTGCACTAATTAAAAATATTTGAAAGAACAAGACTATTTAAGCCTCAAACCATCTTTGAAATTCAGCATCCATTTTAACTGCCACGACTAATAGCCAATTATACTTTCTTTTTACTCGAGGCTTTATTCTTGTAATTCGTTAATTTTTTATGATTAAATACTTTAGCTATTTAGCTAGTTATTTTATATTTCTAATTTTTTTCGTGGTAATAGTCACAAAAGTTTACAAAAAATTTAAAGAACTCAAAGACATGTTTTCTTAGAAAATAGACAGTTATCGGTTTATTATGCCCAAGCTAAACAAAATGTTAAAGTTGTAGGCTATATATTAATCTGATGCAAAAGATATAGAACTGTAAAACAATAGCTATAGCTAAGTAAAGTATATACCAAGAATAGGAACTATACGTTAAAACAGTAAATTTTGAATTTATTATTATAATTAGAACTTAAAATGGTTAAACTAAACAGCATGCACTTGAGTAAGTACAAAATTCTTTTAAAAAAGCATCTGTCACTCATTCTAACTTCACATTAATTCTAACATAACCGGGAAGTATTGGTGCATAAAAATGTTCTTATTTTCTTCAATAATCAACAAACTTTGTAATTGAAATTTGTAATATAAAATAATTTAAAAATACGTACACAATAAATCTGAGACGCTTAGCAATTCATTCATAAAAAAATTAAACTGTCAAGTCACATTCCACCATCACCACCATAATGCTAATAATAACACCATAGAGAATTCCACCGTAAATAATACTTTATACAGTAACTTATTCCTACACAGTAACCACAGAAATATTAACAGAACTTCTTCGTAAAATGATTGCATTTTTCCAATTAAGTTTGGAATCAGAGAGCGTTACACGCGACAATGTGGCAACCAGAAAATCCATCCAAGTGTAAATGTGAATGCTTTGACCAATTTCGCCTACGTTTTTCAATTACCGCTGAAACCATCCATAAATTGTTGTTATGTTTGCATACGAAGCAAATGGAACAAATTTTTGTTTTCGATTATTTATATGGTAACATTCCAGTCAATCGACACTGTGACTTTATAAATGAAATAATACTACTACTACCTATTCATAGCTCAACTCGTCACACTGTTGTGGTCCAGTAAGGCGATGAAAGTGCATTTACTATTTTACTTTCATTATATGTCTGGAATTCGGGCGTAAAGGGGTGAAGCTGCTTTTGTAAGTGTTTAAAACGCAATAATCGATATATTTTTTATAATTTTTTTAAACAAAAAATCTTATCGTGGGAACAGACAAACATTACACATAAATACGAGGCCACCTTAGCACAACAAGACAACTTTTGCCTATAAAAGAATGGATCCCAATTGGAACAATTTTTGATTATATATTATACAAAGAATCTTAGATTACATTTAAACTATTTTCATTTCCAACTACTTCAATTCCAGTCAAAAAGTAGAAAACGGAGTGTCGTATCACTCAATTTTCTCTCTGCGGAAAATTATATGTATATATATATATATAACTTTTTGTCCCTATAGAGACAGTAATTTGAATAGTCACTGGTGCGGAAAGCATCATATGCCATAGGCAGTCAACGCATAAATTATTTTTGTATGATATCGATATTCAAAAAGTAAGCAAACGTGCAATCAATCAATGTCAGTTACATTCTGAAGTGACACGGAATATATAATATTTATATGTATATCTACTTGTACATAAAGATACCGGTAGCGCAGTTGGGAAGGATGCTAAGTAAAAAAATAAACAATTGAACATATTTAGTTGTGAGTTCTGCATAACTTTTTACTGGGTGAATCAATTTTGATGATTCTTTATTTATATGACAGCTAGTATTTCTAATGTGGTCCCATTTAAATTTAGTTAAGATCAGAGAAGTAGTTTTTGAATTATTTGTAATGTTGTTACTTTTTAGTACATTTTATTTAAAGTTGTTTTTTTTTGTTGTTAAAATTTAATAATTATTAAATATATTGATTACTTTAATCTAGTTATAAAAGTAGCGTCTATAAGTTACGTCATTCACGCATTGACTCTAAATGAAAAAAGTATATAAGTTATCATTATAATTTAAAATACATTTTTTGCTTATCAAAGTCACCGCTTAACAAAAAATAAAACGATAGACGAGCTTAAAAAAGTAATTCATTACGAATAATATTAAATAACGTCTTCATTTAAATGGAGCTTCTCTAAAGCTTTGTAATAAATCAAAAAAGAATACAAGCTTACGCACGCTTTGTTCAAAATATGAGTACAACTGGATATTGAAACAAAATTTCTAATAAAATCGTAAAAAAACAACAATCAATTGTTTTCAAAATGTATTCGACAAGATTTTTAATTAAAAAACGTTGCTCAGAATTGTAAGTTGGAATCAAATATAATTTATTTTCACGTTGTATCCACGTATTGCAGATTAGGCAGAGGGAACCTGAAAACCTAGTGTTAAGTTAAAGTGAACTCTGTTCTCTTAACATTTCCATTCCCGATTTTCCGACGAATTGAGGCATAGCGTGCTGAGTGGCGGAACTTAACGCCGCACTTTGCCTTGTTACCAGAGTGAAGAAATGAAAATATGAAATATTAATTATTATAAATATTTAATATTTTCTTTTCCTGGAGTGGGAATCGAACCAGTCGTGTTAACAGTCGCGTGCTTGTGCCTCTGCGCCACGACTGGCCCGTTGGAATTGAAACAACAATCAATTGTTTCCAAATGTATTCAGCAAGATTTTTAATTAAAAATCGTTGCTAAGAATTGTAAGTTAGAATTAAATATAAATAGTGTAAATATTTCACACGTAAACAAATAATGTTACAAATAGAATAGGTGGTTTTGATAAATTATAGGTAAACCACGTTGAAAGCAATTTAACAAATACAACCAAAGCTTACCAAAGTTATTACTTGTACTCCTGTACATAATGCTATTGTTTCTTAAATGTATTATAATATAATACAATAAACTATTAAGTTTACTTATTACGGTTTTTTATACTTTCTTGTGTCTTGAAATTTATTGTTAAGATTTTTTTTAAGCTTCACCTGTACCCCGCATATTGTATGTTGTAGATGCGTTGCCAACCTAAAGGTTACAGATGGAAGGGGAGGACAATGTAGTAGTTCGCTGTCGGAATCACCACATTTTGGGAAAAGGATGGGTGGGAAAGGGAAAACCTGGCTAACATGCCATGGAACCACAACACATCATAAGATATTTGGCGGTTCGTCTTTGACATGATAGTGGTACGAACCTCCTACCACTTACCACCTCCTACCACCAAACTACCTGGATACCCGCCTCTTACGGGAACTGCCCAGCGGCGGAGGGGAATTGTATTCTAACCCCGTCCCCTCACAGGGAGAACCTGAGAAGCTAGTGTTAAAATGCTTCGTTTACTACACTATTTAGAAATATTACGTTAGGTAGCAGAACCCAACGCCCTGCTTTGTCTAATAATCAGATCAGATCAGAATTAATAAGCACTACTTTTCATGTTTATTTTAAATTACATCACACCTTTTCATTTTAAGAACCATGATTATTTTAGTTAGTAAACGCACTTCACCATGAAAAAATTGTATGCCGAGTACAAGTTACATGATAGTATGTGTTATTTTTTTAAACAATCTAGCGTTCCGTACTCTTTCTTCATATAAACTTTAAGCATACCAAATTTCATACTTCTGTCTGCACAAGTTTTGTAAAAAGAAATCTAGATTCACTCTAACTACTCTGCTAAGCTACATCTTTTTAAGTTAACTATCAAATATTTCTTTTCTGTAAGCCAAGTGGCCACTTTAAAAATAATTTAACCATACAAACAGATTCGCTTTAAATATTCTACGCAATGTGTTGAAACGATGTTGTTTCAGCTATGCAAAAGAGTACAATAAAATCAATGCACGTTCCAACCTCTGGGGCTCCTTCGGGGTTGGCCCGCCATATGGTCAGGCAGTCCGTGTCTTGACTTTCAATTACAGTAGAGGAAATTGTATATTAAATTTTAAATCTATGAAACTTTTGAACTTTCTTTCCGTTTTACTTGTCATATTTGGAGACAGTACTTATTGGTAACATAAATATATCGTATTGGCCCAGTTTCTAAATATCTGACAGTATGTAATTGTGGGTTCGATTCTTGTTATTTATACTTAAATATTTTCGTTTTCCAAATTACAAAATATGGAAAATTCCTCTGACATACAGTTACATAAATACAAACAAATATCTAAAATTAAGGAGAAGTGGAGAATGACCTCTATTCTATTGCTCACTATACTTATAATAATCCTAACTGTAAGGTTGTCTGGAAGAAATGGCTGATTAGCAGTAAGACCATCTAATATGCCTTGTGAGGCATATTAGATGGTCTTACGTAATTATGGCAATAGTAAAGAAGAAATAAATAAATTAAGTAATTCTAGAGATATCAAAATAAGTGGTAGATACTGCTACAGTCGTTTGAAAATAGTCATGGTTAATATTAATTTAAAATATCACATAAATCAGCGTTTCCCAACCTGTGGTCCGTGGACCCCTGGGGGTCCGCGAGTAATATGTATGGGGGTCTGTGGTGTCATCTCTGGACCATACATAAATCACTCAATAAATGAAAAAGGGCCGCAACAAAACAACGTCAACCATCACATTAATTTTTTTTCATATTTTTCTTAATAAAAAGTTATAATTACCTACTGTATTTTTTTGAAGTATCTGTAATAACTAAAACATTATTATTATTTTATTAAGGGGGTGAAAATTGTGCTTGATTTGTTAAGGGTTCGTGGAGTAAAAAAGACTGGGAAACGCTGATATAAATCGATGATGATCTCATTTATAATACGCTGAGCCTAAAAACTTAAATAATAAATTCAACTGCAGCTTAATATTTGATGGCCTTAAAATTATTTTAATGTCGACGCTTATAGTGCTTATTGTAGAATAAATACAAAAATGCTGAATAGGATTTATTTTCATTTCATTTTCATATTAGCCTATCTCGATAGTGATGCAAAACAATAACAACTAGTGTCCCCGTCGACGCGTTAATAACGCGTCCTAGCAACTCACTTTATATAAACATGGATATCAAACCATGGTAGTGTGTTACATTTATTTTGTTAATTTAATGTGCTTTTTATGCATTATTTAAAAAATATTAGCATTGTGCATTCCTTCTCTATATAAACTATAAGTGTGCTAAATTTCATGTTCCTCTGTCCGCGTAATTTTTGTAAAGGGGGTCCAAAGTATTTGCTTCACGTATTAACATATAGATACTTTTGACTTTCATGTATACTTACTTGGCTTCACGTTTCATCCCTAGCGGGGTAAGCAGATGGACTTTTATATATTAATTTTCAAATATATTTTTTATTATTCTTATTTATATATTAACGAGTTTACGACCCTTATTTTATCTCCCGTAGTTAAACAAAAAATTCTGTTTTTCCTCCTCCTAGGAATGTTAAGATGGATCACTCAGTGCTTTCTAGACCTTCACGTAATGTAAAACCGGGATAGATGCTCCACTTTTTAAAATAGCTTCCTAATTTATTTTATTGCCTGTTGTTTTTATTTAATATCAGATAATATAGGTAATTTTCACTCAATTGCTTTTTTTATAAATTGTATAATTTTCTACAAATTATAATAATTAATGAGAAAAGATCGATTATATTTAAATATTAATGAGCACAATTACATAAAAATACTAAAAATCTAGTCTTAATTGAATTTATTCAGTGCCGATAGTTGAGAATTCCTTTGAAATAGGTATTAAATTAAGTGCCTCACTAAGAACTTAAGAGCTCAAAACAAAACAATGGTATACTTCAAAGTGCTTTGAATGATTAATTATATAAAAAACTAATTTACTTTTTAAAATTAAAATTGTTTTTAAAAAAAAAAGATCTAATTAAAATTGTTCTTAAATTTAACCTTCATTATATATTAATTAAATATAGCGAAATGAGTTCTTAATTGAATATCTGTAAAATTATTAAAATTTTATTGAAAGTAAGATCATAGAGTAAACTTAATTAACGATATCCATATAGAACTTAGGTATTAAATTGAGAGCAACACTATCATTGCGGAAATTCTTATTCGATAATTCCAACACGTGTCCACTAGAGGTTCAGTAACTTGCACCGTCAGTACTACAGCTTTAATTATTTTTTACCATCAGTTGTTCCCTAGCGGGGTAGTCAGAGCGAACGGAAGTCCAAACGCATTGCATACTTCTTTCGCCACGTCCACAAACATTAACCTCTTCATACATGACCTCGGGATCGTTATGCTTTTTAAGTGACTTTCCTCCAGTATCATCAACACTGTGGTCTCGGAGGTCAAACGAGATCTATCTCCCCCTAACATTAATTGCTATTCACCATTGATTCATATATACTTCTTTCTTTCTTTCCATTTTTATCTTTTATCACTTATCTGATTTGAGGCCTTCGGCCTTGAGGACAGTCACCCAATACACCGTGTCCGAGACGAAGTACAAAAGCTATTATTAATATATGTTAAGGCAAATTTCCTTACAAAATTAAAATTATACATTTCTCAGTTTCGTAATAATCTCAAGTGGCTCCCTATCCGACTTCGCAGGAATACTCACGTTCTGTGTCTTCTCTATTCTGTCCTGTTTAATCCTTCGACTCCTCCTTATTTAAAACAAAAATTCAAGTTCCTTCATGAATCCCACTGCCGCTCCCTTCGTTCCGACAAAAATCGGTTACTTGAAATTCCTCTCCACTCTTCTTCCTTTTCCTCAAATTCCTTTTCTATAAAAGCTGCCCACCTATGGAATAGTTTACCGCTTGAAATAAGATGCGCCAAAAGTTTATTTATTTATAAAAAGCTACTTAAGAATCATTATTTAAATATTTAATTTTGGGCCTTTGTTTATTTATTTATTTTCTTTTGAGACATATAATCTATATAATGTCTATTTATGTATGTATGTATGTATGTTTGTATGTATGTATGTATGTATGTATGTATGTATGTATGTATGTATGTTTTTTTTTTTTGTATGTATGTATGTATGTATGTATGTATGTATGTATGTATGTATGTATGTATGTATGTATGTATATATGTATGTATGCATGTATGTATATATGAATGTATGTAAGTATGTATATAATTATGTATTTAGTTTGTATTTTTAATTAACATATGTTTAATTTATTAATGTAAATATCCTGATTAGTGCACCGCCTACCACTACTTTATACAAATCCAATATCCAAAGGTTGCCTGGAAGAGATCGTAATTAATAAAGAATAAAATAAAAAAAATGTTCTAAAAGTAATTAGAAAGCGAGCTAAGAAATGTCTAACTAGAAAGATCTATTATTTAAGTCTGAAAAGAATGAAGACAAAAGCAAAAGTGAGGTGTGAACTGAGATTGCGGCGTTTGACGTTTTATCCTACTCTATACTGCAAAAAGATATTTAACTTAAAGAATAAATGTCTTAGTCATTTTAAATATACTTATGAATGAAGTCGCAGTGATATTAGCTAAGTATATATATATACAATTCAGTATATCTATATATATATACGCGAAGCAAAAACTTTGGATCCCTTTTTACGAACATTACGCGGACGGAGGAGCATGGAATACGAAACACTTATAGTTTATATAGAGGAGGAGTGTAGAATAGTAACATTTTTTTAAATAATGCATAAAAAGTGTATTAAATTAATAAAATAAATGTTACACACACTACCATGGTTTGACATGCAAGTTTATATAAAGTGACATATATAATATATTGATAGACAACGCGTTGTTCACTCGTCAACGGGAACTCTAGAATTTAGTAATTAGACTTTCATTTTTTTAGTAAAAAATAACACAAGATAAAATTTTAAAGATCACTCCCGTTTTCATCCATCGCCAACCAGAGGCCATCGCGGTGCAGTAGGACAGCATTTGAGTGTAACCGCCATAGGTTGTGGGTTCGATGCCCATTTGAGTATGTATTAAAATTGTTTTCATTTCACCGTTCTAATAAGACAAAACGTTGCGTTGAGTTCCGGTATCAACACCTAATGACTGGAATTTTAAGCAGAAGACGGAGTGTCTAGACACTAGACTGTCTCTGACTATCCTGGTATGCCGGAGAAAGCGTGAAATGGGGAGAATATATACACTTCTTAGTATTTTCTCATACAAAATGACTGAGTCAGTAAATAGAAGCACCAATCACTAGTATTAATTGGCCACACTGTTTCTAGGCAGTTTATTCATTGTACAAGTTCCAAGTGCCTGAGGCAAGAGGGCTATAAAGCGAAACGAGCCTCGGACATTCAGCGGTTTTATTTTATTGTGATAAACTATCCCTTGTTAACTTCACTACAGATGATTACAGTGAACTTAACAACAACGTAAAGTGTTGTGAAAATTACAAAGAATAGCTCGGGTTTTAGTTACGTACTGGATAAATTACGTATGTTATTTCATTAGACTGTGCTTTTATGTTACTTTATTAAATGTTTAGATATGTAGACGAGAAGCCCGTCATGACGCAGAGACACAAGCGTGTGACTGTAAACGTGACAGGTTGTGGGTTTGATTCTCACTCCAGGAAATGAAAATATTAAATATTTATAATAATTAATATTTAGTATTTTCATTTCTTAGTTCTGGTAACAAGGCAATGCGCGGAGTTCCAATAATTGGCACACTATACCTCAATTCGGTGGAAAGAAGGGAACGGATATCATAAGAGAACTTGAGATTTGCATGTGTTTTTTTTTTCATATAAACTATATTAATAGTTTCCTTCTATTTATATTGTAAATTAAATAAAAACATTCAAGTTAAAAAAATGTCAATTTAAAAACATAATTTTTAATAAATTATGTTTTTAAATTAATTTTTCATAATTAACATAATTAAAAACATTCAAGTTAAAAAAATGTCAATAAAATAAAAACAAAATTTACATACTAAACTAAAGCTTATAATGCCTATCACGAAAAATATACATTTTCGATTTATCAACTTATTCTTGCTTGCTATCTATGATTAGTGAAAGATCTCAAAGTGTCACTATATTTTCTTTATACTAAAATATATATATACTTGCATAGCTTCAGCTGTATCCTGAATATAGCAGGGTAGACAGAGGGAACTTACTGTTAAGACACTCCGTTCCCCACTTTCCGTGCTGAGTAGTCAACTCAACGCTGCAAAATATATATATACAATTATATATAATTGTATAATATAAAATATATATACAATTAATAATTATCATTCTTTTAATTAGCTGATCTTGACGGCTTATTGCTTTGCGCAAACTCTTAGCGCTGGAAGCAAATACGCTATAAAGAGAAACGAAGCTTGCACGTTTACGGTTTCTTTTATAGGTAACGTAATTTTTGACTCACAATTCTAATTTACTATACAAATAGAATAAGAAAAGTGTGTAAAAACGACATTTTGTTGTATAATAAAGCTTTTGTATGCTTTTTTTTTGTATACTTTTATTTTTCTACTAGCTTTCCGCCAGCGGCTTCGCCCGCGTGAAATTTGGTTATATCGCGCGATATGATAAGGAGTATCCTATAGTTTTTCCCAAGGTCTAGACTATTCGTCAAAATTAGTTAAGTGGTTTATGTGTCGAAGTTGTAAACAGTTAAACAATCTTACATGATTTTATGTTTGACAATAAAGAACTTCCATACAAACTTTCATCCCCTATTTCAACCCCCTCTATTATTTTTTTCGCGATAAAAAGTATCCTATGTCCTTTCCCAAGTTCAGTTCTATCTTTATTTCATCAAAATCGGTTCAGTGGATTAGGCGTGAAAGCATAACAGACAAATAGACAGACAGAGTTACTTTCGAATTTATAATATTAGTAAGGATTACACTAAAGTTAAGATATTAAAAGAACTAAACCAGATTATAAAAATACGAAGTTTTATTAGAAAATAATTTATATTATTTGGAAATAAATTTATATAATATTAATTATTAATAATTTATATAATATTGATTAGTTCTCTAGCAAAAAAGACAGTACAATATGCATTTTGTTTTAAAGATGAACTTGAGACCACCATGGCACAATAGAACAGCGTCTGATGTAAACGCGAATGATTGTGGGTTCGATTCCCCCGGGTGGGAAAAGATTATATTTCATTAATTTTAGCTACACTTATAAGACAAAACGTGACGTTGAGTTCCGCCACTCAACGTGCAATGTTTCGAATCTCGGAATAAGGAGAACAGAGTGCTTTACTAGGTTCTCTCTGTCTACCGTTTTTTTTTTTACGTGAGGAAATTCGTTTCAGACACCCGTCCGATCGGGGACTCGGGACGGGTTATGTGGGACTCCGGACGGCCATTTCGTGAAAATCTCTGTGTATAGGGATAAAGCGTAATGTTGCAAAAAAATCTCCTACAATATCGGCTTATAACTTCCAAAACGATAAGCTGTACAATTAATGTAAATAATACAAAAGCAACACAACGAACAGTATTTAGTAAACACAAACCCGTCCGAGTTAGCGTATGATGGTATTTAATTAGAGAGGCGAACAGCTCAAGCGTGTACGGAGCTGATCAAAATCGTTAACAATTGATGACTGTAATTAACAGAACATGTCCGCTGATCAACGTAACGCTACGTGTCTACATAATATGGTGCTTATTGATTATTAGCGACCCTTTTGGATTAAAATGATTTTATGTACTTACTTACAGTTACTTAGTGTTGAGGCTATCGTGGCGCAGTAGGGCAGTGTGTGAATGTAAACGAGATTGGTTGGTTGGTTGTGGATTCAACTTCCATTCGGGGGATGTTTATTTGTAAAACATTTTTTTACACTCAGCACGCAATGCCTCAATCCGGTGGAAAATGGGAAACAGAGATGCTGAAAGAAAACGGTGCTACTTAACACTAGGTTCTCAGGTTCCCTCTACCTACTCTGATACGTGCGGGATAAAGCGTGAAGGTAAGAAAAAGAAATCTTTATTCTGATAAGGCAAAATGTGGTTGGGTCTCGCCAACAACTTAACTACGATTGTGTCAAACAGTATCATTTGCCACTATAACGCCAGAATTACAAAATTAAATAAAGGAGTCTTTCCCTTTTGCAACTTTTTACCCGCCTAAATGAGAAACGTTAGTAATCTAAACCTCAAGTCCTCTTTGTTATATGAAAGAATTTTCCGGGTACGAAAACTAATAGCCTATTTCGCTTTGCTCCTTTTTATCTGTTGACGCCTTAACCTACGAAGAGATGTTTAGTTTCATAAAATTTTATCTCGGCTATTTGAAAATCACGGCTTTTTTGGCTCGATTCAATCTATATTGAAAACTGTTTTAACAAAATGTCGAATTTTCAAAAGCATACGAATATGTAAATGAAATCACAAAGCTATTTTAAATTATATAAGTATACATACATATATAGCCTATATATGAGTATTTTTTTTATATTAACACACCCACATAATTTTGCAAATAAAATAGAAATATGCAAGTAATTTTTTTACCAAAATTAAATTGGTTAAATATAATATTCAAATTAGAATTTGACCACAACCTTCGCTTTCAAAGATTTTAAGACTTGAAATGGGAAGTCATATAATACAGTAATTTCATTACTATAATTAAACAATAATATATATCTTTTATGTACTTATGTTTGTGATGTTTAACTTTCTTCTCGCTTGGTGATAATGGATAATGGAATGGACATACATATCTTCTTGGAAAAATTTAATACATATATGTATATTATTTTTGACAGCTTCACGCTTTGTCGCGCAAATCAGAAAGAACCTATTTCCAGACGCTCCGTGTTTATTTCCCGCACAAAATATTTCAATATTGCTTGTTGAGTGGCGGAACTCAACGCCGCATATTCCTTACGGTGATTTTCTATAAAGAAAAACTCTTGCACTAGACCTCATGTTATATTCACATACTCAAGCATATAATATAATCGATTTCAAAGATTAGCGTAGCTAGAGACGTACTTTTTTACAATTAGTCCTTTGGCACTGAAAACATAACTGAAAGAATAACATAACATAACGCCTGTCGTGGCGCAGAGGCACAAGCATGCGACTGTAAACGCGACAGGTTGTAGGTTCGATTTCCACTCCAGGAAATGTTAGTCTTTTCATTTCCTGGGTTTGGTAACAAGGCAAAGTGCGGTATTGAGTTCCGCCACTCAGCACGCAATGCCTCAATTCGGCGGAAAGTAGGGAACAGAATTGTTGTAAGAGAACAGAGTGTCTTAACACTAGGTTCTCAGGTTCCCTCTGCCTACCCTGCTATTTACGGGATACAGCGTGAAGTTAAAAAAAATACACTGAAAAGTAAGTAGTATTACCACTCACTATTTTGCAACACTTAATACTTATTGATAATTCATATTTATAAACAAAACCAACATTTTCTTTGTTACCTACGAATTCAGTTGAAATATTTCGTGAATGGTTCATTTTGGACTAAACAATATGATCAGTATTACTATTCAGGCATAATGCTGCTTTTGTAACTATTCCGTGCTTAAATTTAAATTAATTCCCACTTAAATTCTAAATACATACGTATATATTGTTATATGTGAAATCTTACACATACAATGAAAGCTTTTGTTTTGACTATACCTATTAATTAATTAAATAAAGTATCTAATTTCAACTAAGTCGATATTGCTTATAGATATGAATCTCTAAATATTAACTAGTAGATTATAAATTTCAACTCTATTATGTAATAAAAGAATAGAAACATCAATTTTATACATCTTTTAAATCTATATATAAATACGTGAAGCAAAAATTTTGGGCTCTTTTTTATGAAAATTACGCGGACGGAGTATGAAATTTGGCACACTTATAGTTTATATAGAGAAGGAGTACAGAATGCGAACATTTCTTTTAAACAATGCATTAAAAGTATATAAAATTAACAAAATAAATGTTACACACACTACCATGGTTTGACATCCATGTTTATATAAAGTGACATATACATTACTAAAGACAACGCGTTGTTAACGCGTTAACGCGTTAAAAGAAAAACGTTACTTGTAAAGCTTGTTACAGCATATTTAAAGTACTACTACGTACTAGAATGAATATTTGCAGGCATATTTCTAGGTTACAATTAATATTTTGGCACTGGAACTTTATTTCCTTCCTTACTTAATTAAATTAATTAAACAGCTACAAGCAAGTCTCGCAGATACGTTTTATTTATTCAAAGTAGGAATCCAGTTAATTTTCAGACGGAAAATTAAAAAGAAGTTTACTTGTTTCAAACTTTCGCTGCAATTACACTTTAATTAAACTACTTTGCGTTTTCCTTCCTGTTTTTTTTTTAAATAATATTCAATACAGTTTTAACTTAACATTTAAATTTACTTTTTAATGAACAGAAGCTCGTGGGTATATGTGAAGTACCTGTAATTTTCGACCCTTCTTGAACAATTACGTACGGAAAAGTAAGAAATATGACGTAGTCAAAGCTTTTACGGAGAATAAGTGCAAACGTTATTTGAATATTTCGAATAATAATGGAATTAAAAGTACTAAAAAATATTTAAATTATTTTTACATATATTTACTGCTATTTGTTTGATTTTTTTTAAATTTAATTTAAAGTAACCAGAAATAACTTTTCAGTCTGTATTAAAAAGTACACTGTGTATCCTAAACATTAATTTCTATTTCCTTATTCAGCAAAAAATATAAGAAACTTGATAATTACTGTTTTTGTATATTTATTTAAGAGTCATAAAGAAAGGTACACACAGAAAGTATTAATTGTATATTGGAACAAAACAAAAATTCCTTTACATAACGCAAAAGGTAATTCAAAATAGGTCACTTTTCATCGTTCCACGAGGGAATTGTCTTTTTATGATCCAATTTTTCACATGGTTCTTTATTCCTCGTCTTCTTTAATATTCCTTCCTTATGTTAAAAAATGATTTATCTCAAGATGTAATCAGTATGAATGATTATTTGAGCAATATTGGCTTTTCAAACGTTAAAATCGTCAAAGACTTTTTTAGTCCTTTTCTTGTTTTTTTTTCTTTTAAATTGACTCTATCAAAGCGTTAAATGAAATAAAAGTATATATCATTTATATACAGCAATGGCGACGAATAAAAATTTTAATTAGGTAAGCCGGTAAATTTAGAGAAGCCGATTTATATTTAGGGGAGCCGGTAATTTTTAGAGAAACCGGTATACTTAGGGAAGCCAGTATAGGATGTGAAGATATTATGGAAGGTCAAGTTATAAGGTATATTTAGTAATTTTACTATCGAATTTTAGCGATGAATTCTTTTTTTAGGTGTGTAGTGTTGATGTAGGTTGAATAAAAATGTCTACTCACTTTCGTAATGTCCATGTATTTCAACGCCATTGTAAATCACTACACTGTACTGCACAAAACCACGTGTTTTACACGTACATATAACGTAAAAGTAAAACAAAACACGCGATCACAGCAATGTACATAAATACAACTAACAAACGAGAAAGACAAGCGACGATCACAATAACTGAAAATTCATTTTTGAGAACAAAGAGAAAACGAAAGTGCAGTCGAGAAGCGAGTAACGACTAGTGTTATAATAATTATTACAAACAAATGTTAATTTGTGGGTAGTCGCGAAAAAATTATAATTTATATATATATATATATATATATATATATCTTCTTCTTCTTCTTCCTAGCATTTATCCCGGCTAGCCAGGGTCTGCTTTCCTACTCAACCTACTCCACTTTGCACGATCTTCTGCATCACGGGTGGTTAGTCCATTGGCTCTCATATCCTGCTCCACGACATCCAGCCATCGCTTCCTTGGGCGTCCGGGCGGTCTAACTCCAGGAGACAGATATATCAAGGCATTTTCTTCCGACATAGTGTTCGGGACGGCGCGCAACGTGGCCGTACCATCTCAAGCGGCGCTCTTGGAGCTTATCCGCTACGTCACGGACCCGAAGACTACCTCGAATGAATGTGTTACGTATGCGGTCGGCCCGCGTAACGCCACACATCCATCTCAGCATCTTCATCTCCGTGACGCGAAGCTCCTGAGTGTGCCGAGACAGCGCCGGCCAACATTCGCTACCGTATAGAAGAACAGGTCGGATTATGCACTTGTATATCCGTCCCTTGAGCTTGGGCGGTATTCTGCGGTCGCAGACCACACCAGTGACCTCACGCCATTTGGCCCAAGCAGCGCATATCCGGGCTTGGACATCGTGATCGATGCCTCCGGACTCGTGCAAAACGGATCCAAGGTACCTGAACTTTTCCGACTTAACGGCTGGTTCAGGACCTATATGGATAGTGCCAGAGTCCGGGCTCCCGCATGCCATGTACTCGGTCTTCGACACATTTAGTTTAAGACCGCCGTTCTCAAGCGTACCCTTCCAGAGGTTCACTTTCTGCTCCAGCCTCGTCCGGTCCTCGTCAATGAGCGCTATGTCATCGGCATACATCATCAACCATGGAGGTTGGTCCTGAATGTAAACCGAGACAGTATCTAAGACTACATTAAACAAAAACGGACTAAGCGCCGAGCCTTGGTGAACCCCTACCGTAATCGGAAAAGGTTTGGTGTCGCCAACAGCAGTCCTAACCATTGAAGCGGAATCACGGTACATATCTCTAATAATGCCAATATAGATCTCAGGGATCCCCTTGGCTCGCAATGCCCACCAGATACATTGACGAGGCACACAGTCAAAGGCCTTCTGCAGATCTAAAAATGCCACATGCAGAGCTCTCCTTTTTTCCCTGTATGCCTCCATCAAAGTTCTGAGGGCAAAAATGGCGTCCATGGTACCGGATCCTGACTGAAATCCATACTGACATCCAGAGACAGTACACTCTCGGCGAAGCCTGAGATCGATTATGCGCTCGAAGAGCTTCATGGTGTGACTCATGATCTTGATCCCTCTATAATTACCACAATCTTGAACACTGCCCCTTCCCTTGTAAATAGGGGTAATGAAACTGTACCGCCACTGTTGTGGCATCGTACCAGTGCTCAAGATGCGGTTGAAGAGATCAGTGAGCATGAGCACACCAAGAGAGCCCAACGATTTCCACGCCTCGATCGGAATGTCGTCAGGCCCCACCGCTTTCCGGTTCTTCATGGGTCGAAGACAATTTCGAGTTTCGTCAAGGGTTATTGGGGCAACAAGTCCGAGGTTAGGGAGCGGTTCGGAAGGAAGACTACACGGATGCTGAGTGTTCAGCAGCTCCTTGAAGTAGCCCCTCCATCTCTCCTTCACAGAGCCCTGATCACAAAGCAGCGTACCTCGGGAGTCCTTGACACAGAGACATTTGGAAATGTCTTGTGTCGCTTTATCCCGAGCACGTGCCAGTTTATATATGAGCTTCTGCCCCTCCGCAGTTTCAAGTTTATCGTAAAGTGGTGATAAACTCTCACTGCGGGCTCTGGCTACAGCTGTTTTGCTGGCACGTTTCGCCGCAATGTAATCCACTCTGTCTTCAGGGGAGTTGGAATTCTGCCACTTCTTAAAAGCAGCCTTCTTTTTCCGAATCGCTTCCTGCACCTTGTCATTCCACCACCATGTCTCCCTGTCGATGACTCGTCCTCCCCTAGAAATGCCAAGAACTCGTTTACCTGCAGTAATAATTGCTGACTGGGCTCGATCCCAAGCTTCCTGGGCAGTTTGGGTGTCAGTCGATAGATTTTGACTTTTAACCTCTGCCAGAAAGTCGGTCTGCATCGGCCCATCCAACAACCACCACTTGATCCTAGGGTCACGTTTCTCGACAACTTTCTTTTTCGGAGTAACGACATAGTCCATGACAAGAAGACGATGTTGGGCCGTTAGGCTTTCACCAGGAATGACCTTACAGTTAGTGACCTTGCCTATATGACACCGTCTGGTCAGCAGATAATCTATTTGAGTTGAGTGGGACCCGCTCTTATACGTGATAAGGTGCTGGGAACTCTTTTGGAAGAACGTGTTCACGATGGCCAAGTCAGACGCAATACAGGTTCTCAGAGTATTTTCTCCCTCTGCATTGCGACGACCATAACCAAAACCACCGTGAACACGCTCATACGTGTCCCCAGCCCTACCCACGTGGCCGTTTAAGTCCCCCCCAACTATGATTACCTCGGCAGATGGTATGGCGCGTAGCACCCCTTCAAACTGTTCCCAGAATGACTCCTTTTCGGCGCCACTACAACCCGCCTGAGGGGCATAGGCGCTGATCAAGTTGGTGATGACACCCTCAATCAGTACCTTCACCCGCATCAAGCGATCGCAGCGACGTTCGACTTCGAGGAGACCACTCCGAAGCTCTTGAGAGAGCACTACCGCCACACCGGTCTTACCCGAGGGCGACCCAGTGTATATAAGCTGGTAACCCTGTCCGATGTTACGGGACTTATTGCCTTTCCAGCGTGTTTCCTGTAGGAAGACACACTGGACCCGACGTCTCACGAGTACATCTGCGAGTTCTCTGCATCGTCCGGTTAGAGAGCCAATATTCCATGTTGCAAAGCGGAGTTTCTTTCTGGGTACTTGCGTCTTTAGCCGTGCCCGTACTTGACACGGTAGCCCTTGCCCACTTATCGCAGGTGTAGGGCGATGTGCCTGCGCGTCGTTTAACGGCGACGCCCTAGCCATACCCAGCATTTTTCTTAATCTATCCATTTGATTGGCGGAGATTGGTTTTATTGGAGCGACTGCCATCTGACCTCCAAAACCCATTATGGGTAAAACCAAGGGAGAGGATAAGTCAAGAAAGGAAAAGAGAGAAGGAGATCAGGACAGGGGGAATGAAAGGACACCACTTTCATGGATTGGATGATGGGAGTATGATAGTGGTGGCTCGAGGATCCGGGGTCGCGTACCCGTATGACCTAAACCAAGTATCGGACAGATACTTGACAGGACACCCTCTGGATTACCTTGTACATTATCTGAAGTCAATTTATTTGTTTGTTCTAATTTTAATTATCCAAATATTGATACAAAGAATTTGATAAGAATTTTCAATGTATTATATATACAGTATATTATATTGAACAATTTAAATAGCGGGATTAAGACAATATATTTTGTTTTAATTTTAATTGTATGCTTGTAATTCAACTTGAACGCACAATATTTTTATTAAATAACTTTAAGATTACATACTTCAGTAAAAAATGAATAATTACAATCAATACTCCGGCAATTTTTGTGTCTTTTAAGAAGTAATTATGTTTTTTCAAATATTTTAAATAAATATTTATCACAGGTACCAGCAGGTGTGAAGG